>CAIGRP010045709.1:0-19305 GCA_903798385.1 Fraxinus cuspidata
AAAATCATTTTTTTAGTAAATTTTAATAAAATTTGATGAAATGCAAATTGAAAAGTTGTGAATTCCATGAAATATATGATTAAAATTAATTATTAATTTTGACTTAAATTAAAATGTAGATTTTAATATTTACCAAACATGTTATTTCTTAAAAATTAATTTTTAAGTACAACAAAAGTTCTATAATTTTTTTTTTTTTTTAAAAAAAACAAGAAGCTATCTAAGCCCTTGTTTGATCCTTATTATTTTTAAAAAGATTTTGCTACATGCATATTACATAATGTCACATTACATTATATTATTTGTCAATTTAGCACGGTCAATCTTTTTATCCAAACTTTTCCATCTACATCATTTTCGGTAATCGCTTATATACATTTTTTATGTCTAAGTAGTAAAATTATTTTCAAAATACATATTTCTTTCTTATTTTCGATCACATATTTTTTAATAAAATAATATTACATGTAAATTCAAAATTTATTTTTATTTTTTAACCATACATTTTCCATTAATTTATTATTCGAAAAATGTATTCTTAACCAAATAATATGGCTCACATGTGCAAGTTAACTTCGTGATTTGCTCAAAATCATGCTAAACGTATAATCATGATTTACAATTTTTTTTAACAATCATGAATTGATAAGAATATATACCACCCATTTTAAAAATTAATTTTTTAAATTCACAAATTGTTGTCAACAAATAGCTTTATTCAAAATTGAACTTCCTCCTATGCTAGCAAGTGATAGCTTGAAGACCAAGAATCAAAGGCCAATCTCAAAAACGCTATGCGACATCTTCGTTGCAAATCACGATTTTTTATTTGTGCGAGAGCCTCAACGTGTCAATTTTGCTGAAACGTGTCCACTTCTAACGCAAATCTGCATGGTACTGACAAACAGAACCGTAATCCTCTTTGCTAAAGATTCTCAAATCTCATTAAGGGGGGAAAAATGAAAATCTTATCAAATCTTTTGCGCAAACATAATTTTTCCAAGTTATTCTCATAATCTGAGGGTGGAACTCCACTGGAGGAAGAACTGACTCAGGTGAGAGTATATTGTTTCTACCCAAAGGGCTTTTGTAGAGATTTAATTGTTTGTGACAATTGGTGCTCTGGAATTTATCTTTTGGCATGATATGCGTGGATACAACACAAATTGACTCTATTGTGATTTGCAAAATTCTTTCTGGGTTTTTTAAATTTTTAATGAGTTATGTAATCATCTTGATTAAATGATAGATAGGGCTGAGCTTGAATAATTGTGTCCATTGAAACTTAAATCACTTCCTTACAAGGAAAAATACTTCAGTATATGATTACCGATTTTACTTCAATAATGAGATTGTTTTATATATAGTTTAGTGGTAGTTTAGAATGTTTTTGAGTGATTAACTATATTAAGCCTCCACCGGATAGAAAATACTTGATTTGTGATGGACAATTCTGCTTAATATTTTAACATTTAGGACCTGCTTAGGAGGTTTTTTTTTTTCACTGGTTTTGTACCGTCTATGGGGTGTTGGAAAAATCGGTGCTGGTTAGTTTTATAGGCCATCAGTTTTGGATGGTTTAAGAACCACCCAAAACCGGAGTAGTGAAATTTTGAGCGCTTCTCAACTAAGTCCCAATTAAATCGGCTGATTTTGCCGATTCTCATATTCTCTTTTAATTTTACCCTTTATAAAATAATTATTTTCAATCAATATATTTTGTTCAACTAAATTGTAAATGAAAATATATTAACTAAAAAAATTATTTATTATTTAAAAAATTATATTATAATTAAAAGTACTTATAAGTAAAATATTACCGGTAAGATAAGAAAAAATACATTATAATTAAAAATTACTTATAGGTAAAAAATCACTTTTATGTAAAAAAATTGTTATAAAATAAAAACACTACTAATAGGACAAAATTCACTTATAAAATATAAAAAAAAGTTACTTATAAGTAAAAAATTATCTAAAAGTATAAAATTTACTTATAATTGTAAAATTTACTTATATGCCCATGTTTGGTACACATTAAAATTTTCATTCTCATTCTTCTACTCATTTTCAATCACACATTATTCAATAAAATAATATTTTCCATCATATCAATAACTTTTTCTTCTTTTTCAACCACAAATTCTCCGTCAATCTACTATTTCAGAATACATTTTTCCAAAATAATGTGGCTCAAACACACCCAAGGTAAAAAATATTAACTTAAATTTTAATTAATTTTTTTAATGAAATATTAACTTATATGTAAAAAAAAAATTATCTATAATTAAATTATCACTTATGAGTAAAAAAAAAATTCATATAAAAGAAAATTTTATGAAGGATTATATATGTAATTTTATTATTTAAAAAAACTTTCACAAACAGTGAATAATAAACTCCCAAATATAAGTTGGAGAGTTTCAAAAGCCGTTACTAAAACCACTTAAAATCGATCCGCTCATAAACGCTCAAACTGGTACTTTAAAAAATGTTCATAACTGGTACTGCGAAACTCTCAAGCAGGCCCTTAGGTTGTACTAGTTCTCTCATGGATTGTGTATCTTTTGATAGCTACAACTAAAAGGAGGTTTCAATGACATTAAGAATCAACATTAAAGTAAAACAAGAAATGTGGTACCAAATCATGCTTATTTTATTCGTAGGGGTGTCACAAGATGCTGATATGATAACACATTTATACAAGCTAGTGAATAACCTGAGAACTCGAAACCTTAAGGTAATGGGAGTTATTATTACTAGGCAAGAAAAATAGGCAATTAAAATGTAAGTACCTCTGGAAGTGTTCATAACTGGGTGAAGTTGAATATGTTAAACTAAGTTAATTGACTAAGAATAGTCAAGCAGATTTCCCTCATTCCCTGCATTTGACAGTTCATGACACAAATGGAAAAATTATGAAGTCTTATTTTTGTGGTTCTGGTTCTTTATAGTTTTATAATGCTCAGCATCAAAGCATAAATGTGTCTCTTGGTCACCTGATTCCTATATTTGTTTAAATTTTAACAGGTTATACTGTCTAATATTCGTCAAAAGTGGAAGAAGTTGGTTACCCAGCTATGCATCTGACATGGCAGCATTCTACTTATTACTCTATGAAAACAAATATAAAGATCTCCACTCGCCAGCCCTCATTGCTGCAGGATGCTTTGTTTTGGTAGCACTGGTCCTTTCCCTCCTCCTAACTTACCAACATCTCAGATCATACACCAACCCATCAGTTAGTTTTTCTCATTGCTAGAATTGATCTATATCGAATTTGCTAAAGCAGATATTTTTTATAAGGTTCATCATTGTTAGTGACGGAATTTTCTATAATCAATATAGGTTTCTTTTCATTATATGTACAAGACTGTCTCAGATTATTTCAAACTCTGATGCTCATTATCTGAGCTTATTTTTCTACAGGAGCAAAAATGGATTGTTGCTGTTATTTTTATGGTTCCAGTCTATGCAACTGAATCTGTAAGTACATTCAGTTATTGGCATCTTTATCATTCCGTATGAATTTTTTACTTGCTAATTAGTCACTGGATGTGTAGCAACATATGTACACTTACCAAGCTTGATCGAGGTCCTGAACATCGTTTTGTACAAGTGCATCACAATTGCTCTAGGATGGAATTTTTTTTTTTGCAAGATTTCATATTTCTTTCTTAATTCACTTTTGAATACTTAAAAGCTTTATTGACCATTTTATTTCCTACTTTATGTAGAGTGAACACAAAATCCTTTTACAGAAATGGAAGTAGTAGGTTTTGAATGGGGAAAGGAAAAAAGGAAATAGTAATGAGTCCGTCTAATATAGACCGGGGTAACAGGGTGCTGAAGTGATAACTTTGAATTCTTCATCCAATCTACTCAGTCATTTTATTATCTATTTCAGTTTACCTTTTTGCGGATTCGGGATTCGACCAGTTTCATATCTTTTTCAGATTCTATCATTGTGGAATACGAAGTTATCCCTTGCTTGCGACATCTTAAGAAACTGCTACGAAGCGTTTGCCCTTTATTCTTTTGGAAGTTACTTGATTGCATGCCTTGGTAAGCAGGACATGAGCTTGTTTTGAATTCTAGCAGAAATTCTTAGCCTGATCCTGTTTCTTTTAATTCAATCTTCTTAAGGATTTTTAAACTTCCAGTTTAAAATGACTTTGGTTGTAAATCTCATTATGCCATTTAAGGGTGCAAAATTAACATGAAAGTATGATGAAATGTGCATTACTTTTTTGTGAATTGGAATCTTCATTTAAGTTGGAAAGTTTTAAAACAAGCTCGTTCATATTTTCTCTTGCATGCTCATATCAACGTTAAATGGAGAATAAATTCATTTCTTATGATTTCTTTAAATCTAGCTTTTGAATATATTTAATTTACTTGGGAAAGTATGTGATAGGCGGTGAACTGAAAGTCATAGAACTGCTTGAAGATGAATCAAGGAAAGAAATTGGCAAGCCATTGCTAGAAGGAGATGAGAATACTGAGTTGCAAAGAAGAACATTTTGCAACTTTATCCTACATCCATCTGCCCTTGGAAAGGACTTATTCACAATAATAAAATTTGGTCTAGTCCAATATGTAAATTCCTCTTGCTTGATCTCTAATCCCCCACACCCCAGCGGCACTTGGCGGTCTTGATTAAGCCTTCTTCCTTGCAGATGATTTTGAAGGCTGTATGTGCATTATTAGCACTTATACTGGAGCTCTTTGGCGTGTATGGTGATGGAGAGTTTAAATGGTATTATGGGTATGTATCATCCAAAATAATTGTATTCAAGGGCTATAGATATCAGCACATATAAAACAAATAGTCTTGGCAATAAATTGAAAGCTTCTATTAAGTCCTCTATAGGAGTCCTGGACATATTGACTTATTCCATTAGTTTAACGAACAGATTTGCACTCCTGGCATGATTCTTAAAGAAATAAACTGTGTCAAATTATAATAGATGATATATGTATAGTGATTAGAATTATGAGCTTCATTATTTATTTTTTTAGAAAAAAAAATCTAATTTTTGAATATAAATGCACTTTATTTCTTTCTCAAGTTATAGTTTTATTACAGAGTTTTGCATCTTGTCATATCTTGATGGCATGGGGTACATTCTTCTTCTTTTTTTTTTTTCTCCATTCCCTTCTTAACACACTGGTTCTTGCAGGTACCCCTATATCACAATAGTATTGAATTTCAGCCAGATGTGGGCACTATATTGCCTCGTTCAATTTTACAATGTGACACATCAAAGACTTGAGGCAATAAAACCCCTTTCGAAGTTCATTAGCTTTAAGGCTATTGTGTTTGCGACATGGTGGCAAGGTGTAGGTATTGTTTTATTGTGTCATTTTGGAGTCCTTCCGAGAGAAGGAAAATTTCAAACTGAATTGCAGGATATTCTGATCTGCATAGAGGTAAGTAGCGGAGATTACCTGTTTATTTATAGCCTTCGTTTGGGAAGAATTTATAAATGGATATATTTGAGTGGTGGTTGAGTGAATATTACTCGTGGGTCCATTGAAATTTGTAGTTGAAAATGAAGTTTGACAATCTATAATTCTTTGGCCAAACAGAGGTTAAAAAAGATAATATCTCTACCCTGTGCACTGTTGAAATTTGTTGAAGTATTCTGCTTGGGTCATGAGTATTACATATAGCTAGCTCCCTATTGTTTTACCTTCTTTTTGGAAGGGTTTATTCATTATTGTACTTTCTTTCTTACACTTTCTATAACAGATGGCAGTCGCTGCTATTGCTCACATCTTCGTCTTCTCTGCAAAACCGTACCATTTCGTACCTGTATCTGAGGACGGAGAGATTACCACCCAAAAGAGACAAGCTGTGCTGAATATAGAAGAGGGCAATGAGGAAAAGCCAGCTCTTATTGAAAAGAGGGAAACTGAGGTTAAGGCTCCTGGGACGAGTGTCAAAGAGAGCGTACAAGATATTGTGGTTGAAGGAGGTCAAAAGGTAAGGTTCTTCCTCCTCTCATTTGTTACGAACACGTATACACCCTTTATACTTGTGTCCCTTTATACTTGTGTCTGTTTGTACATCGGTGCGGGAAAAAGCTATAGGGGCTTGTCTCTGGCAATCTAGAATATATTTTCATATTGGTTTGAACTGATTGAGCAGGTTGTCAAAGATGTTGTCTTGACCATAAACCAGGCAATTGAACCTGTACATGAGGGGGTGACGAAGATCCAAGAAACTTTTCACCAAATATCAGTATCAGGGGACGGCGAAGATGAGCCGGAAGCGAAGGTTGAGGAACTTGAAGAGGAGATCACCGTTGAATCTAAAGTTTAAATTTCCGATAAACATGATCACGTTAGTATTTGTACTTCAATTGTGTTAATTGAGTTCCAGAAGAGAACAGCTGCTTTAAATTACGACAGTAGAGCGGTGAGTTTCATATTGACTTCAGCAGTTGCTACCATTTACCTGGTTTAGATTAGTTATGCATGAACATCACCATTAATATGAAACTTTTCGATGTTGTCCAGAATGTAAGCACGTTTTAAACTAAAAATTTTGACCTGAAAGTTAAATGTCAATTGTGCAAATATGTTCAATTTTGATTTAAGAAAATTGCTGCTATAAACAACTTTCACGTGATTCAACGTTAAGAGGACAAAACTATCGTATCGCTAAAATTTCACTCAAAACTCAAATGAAAATTGCGTGAAATTTTGACATCGCCACATGGTATCAACTAAAACGGATGGCATGAAAGACATTTCAATTTCCCTTAGTTTCCATTTTCCACATCCAAGACTGAAGATGGAAGATAGTCGGTCGAGTCTCTGCAAACTCCACAAAGTTGGAAGACGTAGCTGCAATTTCCCGCGGAAAACAGAATTCAGGTTAGAAAAGTTCACTTAAATTTCCAGAAATGGATTTTCCGTTCAAGCTGCAATGAAAGTTGATAGGGAGAACGTTGGTATATTTTGATTCTATTCCAGAAGCCGTGATGGCCGGTATCACAAAAAAATTGGAGACAGTACTTCACATTGCAGTAGAAAGAAGTGAAGTAATCCATTTTGTGGAAAAGTTGGTGGAATTGACGCCAGTTGAGGCATTGCATCTGACTAGTAAATTTAACGAGACTGCCACTGCCCTACATAATGCTGCCAAATACGGCAATGCTAATGCAGCAAAAATACTAGTGACCCGAGATCCAGGATTACCTCACTTTTGGAGTGATACCAAACTTATTATCTCTCCGTTTAGCTCCACTTTTTGGCCACAGGGAAATGGTTTCGTTTTCATCGACTGTTACAAGAGACAATTTTAGAGCCAAACTCTTTGCAGATAAACCTGGAATTACTTTCCTGAATGCTACTGTAAACTCAGGATTCTCCTGTAAGTACTGATCACACACTTGTTTAACTGTTGCAAATAACATTATAACATTTGCCAGTATAATAAGTATTCAATGGCTGTTCTTCGATTCCGGGAATTTATGGAAAATGTTGCATTTTGATGACCATGTACTTGAACCTATCTGTGTATTTCTGCATATGGGGCTCTGGATCTTGTTCGGTGTTCTACTAAGTTGGCTGTTACTATATCTCCAGGTGGCAATTAGCATTGAGTATTTTAGCAGGAAAGCCTTCAGCATTTCTGAGTGGAGATTCCTTAGGGTCTTGACAGAAGTTCATCTATTCTCATTAGTTTCCTCAACTCCATGCTTTCTTATAAATGGCATGTTTCCTCCTAATCCATCCTTCTAACTTTCTTCTACACCCTGGAGTATGCTGCTCCTGCTGACATCAAGATTAACTGTGTAGGAAGCAGATGGCGTCATGCCTTTATGGGAATGATTTTCATCTAATCATCACTTGCTTGATGCAATTTATGGCAATCCTTATCCTTCACATTTCCCACAGATGTGAAACTATTTGCTAACAATGGGGGGCTGATAATGTGCTGCTTAGACAACTAACCTGTGGTTCTGATGGATTAATAGGAATTTACCTATCCCAATAGAAAAGAAATTTAATTTGAATAATGATCTTTTATTAAGATTTAAATTGGATAAGGCTATAGCCTATAGGTTCCAATTATTATGGGGAGCCCAGCTCTAGCTGCCTAGATGCATGGACACTTCGCTCATATTTGTTGTACATTAAAAGTTAATAAAAATTTCAAGTCAAAAAACATATTCGAACAAAAATCTTGGCAGCACTGTCAAAGAAAGGGATAAGGATAAAATAAAGCAAGCCCTTGTTTGATAAAGTTATTTTGAGAAGTGATTCTTTGAAAATTAATTTTTAGTTGGTTGTCAAATTAAAAAGTAAGGAAAAGTTATCGAAACATATGAAAAATTATTTTAACGGAGAATGTTTAGAGTGATTCTCAAAGAATCAAAATCAACAAGGGCTAAATAAGAAGGTAGTAGACAATGAAAGGTTGTCAAAAATTAGGGAAATTTAATTTTGTAACATGTTACAAAGGAGTATTTCGTAATATACTTGAGTTTTATTGCAATTCTTCCTATATTTGATCTACATTCGAAGCTAGGTTTTGTAAGAGAAAACCAAGGATAGGAGCTAGAATTTACAAATTTTCGATTCCAAATAGAGACATATTCACCCATATTAAATTCTAAACATCTCGATACTCGATTTTCCTAAGTCATTTCTGATCACCTTATGCATTATACTCGTTGAAGTTAATTTGGACAATCTATAATTTGTCAAATAAATACTAATAAGCGTTTGCAGCTTGATGAGTGTATTTCACTCACACTTTTGATGCCACCTAATCTTGATAGCGCCTGGGTGCCGGCTTAGAGGAGAAAACAATTACAAAAGATTGGCACCGTAGTGCCATCTTAGCCCCCACATGACCATCACGATGCCCCGGAGCCACGCTTGTGGCGCCTAGGTGCCACTTGACGAGAGTTGGATTTTTATTTTTCTTAGCCGTTAAAAACCCACAAGGATACCAACTTTGAGACAACCATTATATATGCATAAATACAGTTGAGAAGGGACTTTCAAAACAAAATTCAGTGATGCAAAAGCAAGATATCAAGAAAGAGAATGAAGGCAACAACACGAAAAAAATCGATTCAACTCCAAAATAGTTTTATCTTTTATCTTTTTTATATGTTTTTTTATTATGAATTTGATAGTATCTCTTTCATCTATCATGAACTAATTCTTCTATAGGGTTTGATGTAATCTATACTTGAGACTATAATTTGATAATTTTTTGTTATTTCTTTCATTAAAGTTTATTTGTATTGTTTTTTCTTAATGCTTTTAATTAACTGGTCATGATTGAATGATTTGATTGTTTAAGTTCCGACATTCTAGAGAGGGTAAACGTTAGACGTGATTATAAAATAACACAACCTAGGCTTTATATGTTTCGAGAGAAAGTATAAATCTTTTGAATTGATTCCACATAAGAACTATAAAACTTGATAATCTTTAGTTTTTTAATTCGGGATAGAGATATTAGAATTGAATTATAGGAATAACTTTTACTCGGCACTTAAGATAGGGAGTAAAATTACATAAAGATTCTTGTTTATAAACTTTGAAAAACCAAATTAGAGAGAATTGAGAAACATTGTTGATAGTTAGATGAAATCAAAACTCTAGGCTCTTCTTATATTGATTTAAACTTGCATTAAAATCGCTTAGTTAATCAAACATTCACGATAGATTTAGGTAAAAATATTGATCTTATAATTCAATTGTCTAAATAAAATAAATGATATTTCATTGTAGTACTTAGTTAGAATTTAAATTTAAATTTCAGTAGGTTCGACATTCTAATTTCACAATTATATTACAAAACATAACAACCATACGCTTGCGATATAATCCATGTAGTTTGCACGTAACACATCTACTAATTTAAAATGGAACATTGAAGAGGGATAAAATAAAATTACAAGAAAACATTGACGATTTTGATGATTAATTATTACAAAAATATGTACGACATTCACACAAAAAATTTATAACCTACATTAACAATAAACCAACATGTATCACTTGCAGCCAATATTTCTGTGCAACCAAAAATATACACAAAATATATCCAAAAACATTCATCATAGTTATGTGCATCAATGAAAACATTTACAGCTACTAATTACATTCAAAAGTCCACGAGAATTCTTTCATCAATTAAAAAAAAAAGGAAAAAAAAAGAAACATGGAGCAGACACCTCCAATTCACCAGCATTCTATTATCAATAATAATAATAATATTAAAACCTTCTCTTTGTTTACCCATCCATTTAGGAGCTTCGATTGGAGGAGCATCCTAGTTGGCCACAAAGAAAAATCGTTCATTGGATTGAGTATGTTTTCATAGAAAATTAAGGAAGTCTCCACTAAATAGCACCCGTCCTGAAAAAAAAAAATTTATTGTATGCAAGTGATACATCATTCTTAAATTTCCAGGACATGCTTGCATTAGTTTTATAAGTTTAGTAGTCATCACTCGACCACTTTAAAATACAGTGAGCAAATAAAGACGTTTTTCAAAGTATAAGAAACAATTAAATATGCCTTTCTTACGTGATGACAATTTACATAACGGTTTTGGTCCTCACCTATACATTTCACTTGCCCTGTGGTCAATTTCTTTAGAGCTGTGGAATGAATGTGATCTTCGTGAGTAATGTCTAATATTTTGATAAGTTATAGGTTGATAAGTTATAGGTCGAAATTCGACGCCTAAAACTCAAGGAGAAGTTGAAGACGCATTGTTGGGATAATCAACTCCAAATTAGTCCTAAACCGGGAATTTTCTGCCTTTCTTTTATATTATTAACCTACACTTAATTATTTCACGTTGCAGTATTTGTCTTTTCAATTAGATCTCGACACGAAGTCGTCTTTTTGTTCTACAAAATCTGTTATGCTCTTGAGAGGATCCAATCCATCCTCGTCTAAGGCGAGTCAGTTTTTCAAACTTAATCTGCTGAGTTGTAAATAATTACGCTATTTCAAATTCATTCACAATCAATCAGTTAATAAATTTGTTTAATTGATTTTATTCTTTAGGGATTTTGAAAAATAAAAAACAGGAATCTGAAAATGGCAAGTGGAGTAGAAAAACATAAATCTCTGCAGTCAATATGTTACAAGCGTGGTTCACTTCAGCTGCTCGATCAGGTACATCTTTCTGATAAGCACACGAATTAGATTGCTCTTCGCTAAATAGTTAGTGAAAACTTCCTGTAGAATCTTTGACTTCAGTGAATCCTGTGTTCATTCTTAAAGCTTTGTTTCTGAATTTCTGTAATCATTTCTATTTTAGTTCCCAGTTCATTAATTCTGTGGAAGTAATTCTTTTGATTTCTATTTATCTTTTTTGGGTCTGCAGAGAAAGCTTCCATTGGAGACCATTTATTTGGAAATCCGAGACACAAAAGAAGGATGGTAATCAATCCTTGCTCTGTTTTCTTATTTATTTAAAAAGATGGAAAATTTTCTTTCAGTATCAGCAACAAAGGAAATTCCATATAAAAGCTTCAGCAGAGGCTTCAAATATCTATTTAAAACCAACATGCCTTTTTTCCTGCAGGTTATAGTCAATTTTTCTCAATCAAATGTCTGATACATGCACAATTTTAATAATAGGGATTTGCCTGGTTGTAATACCATGTTAATCATCTTATCTAAAAGCGACGTTAAAGATGAGCTACATGTATTTATCTAAATCTTATCTACGACAATTTCAAAGTCATTCCACAAACAACAATGTAGTTGATCATCTTGGCAGTGTCCCAATTTAAAAGCTAAACCAATTATTCTCAAAACTGTCCATTTCAAATGAGAATCCATGATGCCTTTTTCTAGGCAGTTTTCCACTAGAGCATGCAATTCTGTGATCACACTATGAGTCCCAGTCAAACATGACTTCATGAAAACTTTGTTCAGCAGAGAAGTTAATGGCTGTTTCTGCTGCCAAGTATTCTACAATTGTTTCCTAGACAAACCAAATCATATTCTCCTTTCCAGTTTCTGATCGCTACTATGCTTTTCATGGAGTTTTCTTCTTCAAAAAATGTTGCAGCAACAATTTACTATAAATTTTCTTCTGGTTGCCACATCTGCGTGGAACTTTAGCTGTAGTTTCAGTCTCCATTTCTGTAGCTTCCTTGAATTGTCTTTCACATCCTCATGCTGAATTGGTAAGGGTTGCAGCTCTACCTGGCCAATATGAGTATTACCTGTTCATCTTTGTTTCTTGAGTGATGATTCCACCCCCCAACTCACAACCACTACAAACACCCAACCCACACAAGTAGATTATGCATATATCCTGGATTTTAAGTGGTTTTGATTTGTGGAGATAACAGATGGAGAAAGGGAAGATACACTTCCTCCTGAAGAAGTGTTAGTTTTTTTTTCCTACTTCAAATATTTAATTACCAAGGGGAGGGGAAAGTGAAAAATTGGGTGGAAATAAGCCGCAAGAGGTAGAAAGTGTTCTGTTATCATTTACAGTTAAATCATTCTTATTTTATCTATTTGCACTGAGGATAGTTTAGTGTTTATAGTGCTTTATCACCCCCTTCCCTTCCAATTTGGTAAGGGAAAATTGGGCCTTTTATGTCCTCGCCCTCACTTCACCCAAGTAAGGTGATTTGTACCCTTTGTTTCTGCTTCTGATTGCCTCTCATTTCTGTGTTTCCCTTATGATGTATTTCAACAGGACTGCAATAAGAGACATGGTTGTTCGAGGTGCACCAGCAATTGCCATAGCTGCTGCCCTATCCTTGGCAGTAGAAGCTTCTAACTTGGGGGCTTTTAATGGGACATCTGATGATGCAGCATCATTTCTAAGCAATAAACTGGAATATCTTGTCTCAAGGTAATTGTGATTCTACATGGAAAACCTCAATGTACTTCCATTAACTCCCATTTGACAGTATTGCCTAGAACATAGCAAACTCGGTGTCTTAACTCTTAAATGCAGCCGTCCAACAGCTGTAAATCTTTCAGACGCTGCAACAAAACTCAAGGACGTCATACAGAAGGCCGCTTCCACTGCTTCAGAAGCACAGACTGTCTTTCAGGTTGACACTGTCATACATTTTGGAAGAACTGTAATTCCTCAGTAATGGACCATAGGCTGCACGACAGAGTACATGAGAAGTTTTCATAGAACCGTGCAATATATTGCATAAAATCTCATGCACACATTTGTCTAATTAGGTACAGAACATAACAAAGTAGCAGTCTCTTTTTGCAAAGCTAATATTTTCTTTATATAGGCTTACATTAAAGCTGCTGAAGTCATGCTTGAAGATGATGTTTCTTCCAATAAGGCAATTGGATCCTATGGAGCTAGCTTCCTTCAGAAGCAGCAGAATGATTCTGAGAAGCTTTCTATTTTAACCCATTGCAACACTGGCAGGTAACCTTCGCTAATTTTTGCCCCTATTTCTTCAACTATCATAATCCTCAGGAATGCTCCAATCACTTGGGCTTTCCTGTATTGTCAACATATATTGTGAATCTAATTTTTCCATATTGAGGTCTCTAAATGTTATCACGTTACTTTCAAAATAGTCTTGCAACGGCTGGATATGGAACTGCTCTTGGTGTGATTCGTGCACTTCATGCAGATGGTGTTCTTGGAAGAGCTTTCTGCACAGAAACACGCCCATTCAATCAAGTGAGTTTCAACTTTTTCGTATTTTATATTAGTGTAGTTAAAAATAAACTTCTTATGTGTTATGGTCATAATACGAAATTAGGATGTCATTGCAATGATTTTATTTTTGAAGAATGGAACGATAGTAATTTGTTGATGTGTTTCCACAACTCTCTATTCATGTCATTAGTAGTGCAACAAAAATAAGGCAGTTCGTAGAGGTTAAATATCCTATCTGACATTATAAGTTAGTGATCTACAAAATCTTTGACTGATTAGTAGTTACGCTTACATGTGGCACAAATACTTCCTTCACACTTATCTTACACATTGCACAAAAACTATACTTCTAAGAGACTTCTCTTATGACTCTTGTTCTTTTCTCCACCTTTTTATTTATTTTTTCTGAAAAAAGCTGCAATAAATTTTCATCTTAAGTGTCTGTTTAGTTTGTAAATGTGATCTGGCTGTCGCGGACTGTCCAGCTGCTGACTAGGTTGTAGTTTATTCCATTTGCAGGGTACTTTTCCTTACCCCATAAAGTTGCGGGCATTGTTCTCATTTTGAAAGCATTACCTTTAAATATAAATGCTTTTGTCAAAAGGAAAAACTTCAGGCATTTTCTTTGTTGCAAGAATTTGTATTTTGAGTTATCGCTCAAAAGAATCCTGATACCAAGCTTTTTATTTTTCTTTCGAAAGTATTCTGAGCAGGATTACCATATTGCCCAAAATGATAATGCTGCTACATTTTCTCATTCTGTCTAGAACTGATAGAGATTTTTAATTTTGTTATCTGAGCTTCTGTGTTTACTTTCTTGAATTGACCTCAGGGATCAAGACTCACGGCATTTGAGTTGGTGCATGACAACATTCCTGCCACTTTAATAGCTGATTCTGCTGCTGCCGCGTTAATGAAAACTGTGCAAGTGAATGCCGTAATTGTTGGGGCTGATCGCATTGCAGCTAATGGTACTGAAGGCATTTTCTCCCTCCAGTTGAATTTCCATGCTAAGTTCCAAGTTTCCCTCAAATATTTGATCATATTTTAGGTGATACTGCCAATAAGATCGGAACGTACAGTCTTGCCCTTTGTGCAATGCTTCATGGTATCCCATTTTATGTGGCCGCTCCTCTCACTTCCATTGATCTGTCACTTTCTTCTGGGCAAGAAATTGTTATAGAAGAAAGATCTGCAAAAGAACTGTTGAATGCCCGAGGAGGACTGGGAGAACAAGTTGCTGCGTCTGGAATTTCTGTTTGGAATCCTGCTTTTGACGTTACCCCAGCTAACATTATTAGTGGCATCATTACAGAAAAGGTCTCTCTCTCTCTCTCTCTCTTTCGTGCAAGCGTTCATGCTCACACACACTTTTTAACTCTCCATCCTTTCTAATGTTAATGTTCACACCTTTGAGTTGTAGCACCTTATTTTCTTGTCACTACTTATAAATGTCCAGGGTGTCATAACAAAAGATGGGAGTGATTCATTTGATATTAAGAGTTTCATACAAAAGGTACTGAGCAAGCAGTAACACAGAAGCACGATATCCCACAACCAGCGATGAACATTCCTCAGTCAGAAGAGGGGGTCAGTGGCAGATACTTTTTTAAGTAGTGCCTTTAAGAGGTATCGGGCAACTCACTATGCTTTAGGCGTCTTATTTTATGCGTAATTTATTTGTGTGGTTTGAGTGAACAAATTTCATGCTTTCTTTCATGTGTTTACTTCCTGAGGGTCACTTGTGCAGTAATGAGATAGTACGTTCTGCCCGCTTACAACTGCTAAAGCTAAAAGCCTTGTGATGATTTTGACAATCAAAAATAACATCAACGATTGCAAAATAAAACGCGAATTTTCTGTGAAGATCAATCATGTGAATAGTTTTTAGCATTGCAGATTTTATCTTCGGAAAATGACACCCGATCTCTTTATTTTAGGCCCATGTTGGGAGCAATTTAAATTGGATTAACCTCAATTTCTTTGCAAGTGGGTCCCAGACAGGCCCTTTATTGTGTTACCAAATGGTTTATACGGACATAAAACATCTTCGATAAGTAACGATCCTTCCTCAATACCCGCCCGTCTTTGATAATTGGACTTCACCCGAATGAAATATTAAGGAGCTCCAACATGTTAATGTTGCATTCAGAGAGGTTTATGAGATTTTGGCTAAAGGAGTTGATAAAGAAAAACTTATCAAAAATCTCAAATACAGTGAGATGCGTTTGCACGATATCTCAAAATTTTAAGAACTGTTGATTTGGACGAATTCCTGATGCAAACAAAATTATAAGAAAAAGGCTTGTCAAGCCTTGCATCTTTCAGAGGCTTCCCCACAGGATAGCTCGAGCATCTCCAATGCCAAAGTGGATTGCGTTAAAAATGTTTTCATATAAGTTAAAGTAAATTTTTAACATCATATCCATAGTTATTGCATTTATCGTAGTTAGCAGTTAATGTATACAAAAGTTTCTCTTTAATGCATCGTGTTTAGAACTATGTTGAACTAACTTGGCAAAAAAATAACTTGACATTGTCAAAATGACCATTTAAATTTAGAAACCTGTATAGACGAAATGGTTCGCCATACCTTAATTTCTCTCACATTCTCTCCCCTAATTCCTTTTTCTCTCTCCTATTAAATATATATCAATTATTAAAGATGAAAATTGTATTATATTAACGACTCATATCCTACATGTCAGGTTGGTCTTTCCCTAAGAGTCCAAAACTAGATACCGAGTCATCTATGCTCTTAGTTATTCGAGTCTCAAAACCAGGTACAAAAAGAGAGTTGGGGCTAGGCTTACCTGTCTGTGAATTGACTCGATTCGGTGACTAGTGAAGTTGTGACACAGCAAAGTTTTATATTGATGGCGTTCGAAGCTTTAACAGTAATATTTCAAGTAATGTTTAAAACGAAAACAAAAATATTTGTCATAAGTAAAACAAAACATCAATTCTAAACAAAATTAAGACAGCAATACTTTCTCTAGCAAAACTTCGCAAGTTCTTCAATACATATTTCATTAGAGGTGCCTTGGGCTTCAAGCCCTCTCAAATCCATACGTTAGCGATACTGTATAAGAAAATTGAATTAATTAACATCAGAATTAGTGCCAACTTCACATAATCAGAATGAAAAAGGAAACAATGCTTGATGAATATTGACTACGACCAGGGGCGGACCCAGCACCTGGCCGCCCGAGCGGGCGCTCGTGTTAGGTCTGCCATAAGCTTCAATCCCTGATCGCAGCGTCGGCAACCAAAAATGGAGAAGAAGGCTGGCGGAGGCAGAGCTGCAGTCCGCTGAATTGCTGAAGTAAGAACATAAGCCCATATAAAATATGTTTGGTAAATTCAGTTGGGCCGTATTTTTAAAAAAGAAGAAGCCCAAACCAAAATGAAATGGCCCAAACCAGTCAATTAGCCTAACCCCCCCCCCCCCCCCCAACAGGCCAGAAGTCCATTACCCAACAAAAATTGAAATCGACAGAGAGCGTAGAGGATGGGGCGGAGCTGCTCCTGCTGTCTGCTGACATGAGGAACTGCTGCGACCGGAGCTTCTGCCTTTTGCCCGACTGCGCTAGCGCCACTGCCTGTCTGCGGTCTGCCTGGTCCGGTGGCTCTGCCGGTGCGGTCTACCAGGTGGAAACGGTAAGCGTCGGTTTCCATTTTCATTCGGTTGTCTTCGTTTTTGTTTATCTTTTTTTTTTTTGTGAATTTGTGATTTATTATTGTCTGAGAATGAGACTGTGAGCTGATGATGAGTAATAACTTTGATTTTTGAATTTTGATTTGTGAAATGTGATGCCTGTGAATTGTGAAATCATGTAAACTCTGATTTAGGAAATTAGGTTTTCAAGAAATTAGGGATGAATGAAAAAAAATAATGGTGAAGTTGTGTAAACCCTGATTTAGGAAATTAGGTTTTCAAGAAATCAGGAATAGATGAAAAAAAATTAATGGCGAAGTTGTTCACTTGCTTAACTCAATTAAACCAAGTGTTACTATGTCTATACACTGTTTTTAATCAATTTTAAATATTAGGCCCAATGATCGGCCAATCCATGGAGATGGATAATACCTGGCTGCCGGATCCTTTTCCATTAGAGCACTTATTTTAAAATTTCCTCAATAAAATTTTGATAAGATTTTTTTTAAAGAAATGTTTAGACTAAAATTTTGAATATTATGGTGTGAATGATAACGGCCCGTGCTTATGTATGGTTTGGATTTCTTGATTGAGACTATTTGTGGTGAAAATGGTGTGTTTACTTCTCCACGGTTCAAGGTTTTCATATCTACACTAATGAAAATTGTCGATAAATTTGTCAATATGTTGGAATTATTTTTAACGTACTTATTTCTTATTCGATTGATACATTTTTAATTGAGCACTTGAACTTCATTTATTTAGGCATTTATGAAATTTTTTCACTCATCAGATTCAAGTAAGGCTGTATCGCGTATTTTTTTTTTAGTATTTTGGGTTATATTGAATTATATTTTCATATGTTTATAATTTTACGTTTAAGTGCATTTACATATACATTGACTAATTTTTAAAATTGTTTAATTAAATATTAATAAATGACATCGTTATTACGATCGTTGATTGTCGACGGTCAATGGTCAACGATCAACATTCAACAGTCCGTCCGCCCGTGCTGAACTTTGATCCTGGATTCGCCACTGACTACGACAGTAAAACTGTAAATATATAATAAAAGAAAATCAGATTTGGCATGGCTGAGGGGGAATTGCAGTAACTGATGGCAGCACTTTGAATATCGCTATTTGTACCAAGTTGGTTAACAAAAC
Source organism: Fraxinus cuspidata (assembly GCA_903798385.1). Classification (NCBI taxonomy): domain Eukaryota; kingdom Viridiplantae; phylum Streptophyta; class Magnoliopsida; order Lamiales; family Oleaceae; genus Fraxinus; species Fraxinus cuspidata. Next base: position 18,485 of record CAIGRP010045709.1, read on the forward strand.
TTGTTTACAAAGTGAGGTGTAAGACTAAGATTTTGTAAATGGATGGCTGAGATTTATTAAGAAAAATAATATTTTATATTTTTGTCTTTTAATACGTGTATTGTCCATTATATCTTTATGTTAGTTTCCGCTTAATAAAAATTGGTATCAGAGCCTAGTAACGAAACTGAATAAAATAACAAAAATAAAAATGAATAGAAAAGATAAAATGATTTTAAAAGAATTACAAAATATTAATTTATTAACTAATACTAATCGAATTANAATAAATAATTCTCAACAATTAGTTGAAATACTGCCTGCAGCACATCAGCCCATACTTCCTAATGATACCCAGGGACGGACCCAGCACTCGGTGAGCCCGGGCGGCCTCGCGTACTGGATCCGCCAGAACAATATTTTTTTTTTTACAATGAATAAAATTTTTGGATTATATACCTGGTAATTTGTTTTATTTTTAAACAATTCTCGTAGCTCAGCTGATTAGAGTTCCTGTATTTTTAAAGGAAGTCCCGGTTTTGAATCCCATGATTATCACTTTTTTTTGTGAAAGATTTTTAATTCTTTAATTTTAACCAAAATTAAATGGGTAAGAAGAGAAGATTCTAAACCGCAACCTCTACTTAAAATATTAAGTGTTTGACCACTGTAGCACTCATTGAATTTGATACTAAACTTACCAAAATAATATATGTTATATTTTAGAGGGTTTAATGCAATTCTAAAAATTTGAACCCGTGCTCTTCGTTTGAATTATACAAAACTGAGCCACAATTGGATATTGTTAATTTTTCAACAAAATTATATATATTCAGTTTGAA
>CAIGRP010045712.1:0-12987 GCA_903798385.1 Fraxinus cuspidata
TTTTTTTTTTTTTTTTGGAGTACTCTTCGTGGTTTGCCGTGTTCATGAATGTGTAGAATGTGGAAAAATAAACTACAAAAGGGATGCACGGTCTGAGACGTGTCGGAGTGTGTCGGTGTCCGATACATGCTGTCCAATACGTGCTGGACACTGACGTGCCAGCTCTGGCAAAGTATCAGTGCAACATAGTCTGTCTTTTCTTTTGTTCCATTTTTCCTAATTCAAGATTATGCAATTGTCTTTTCTTTTATCTAAAGTATTCAGATTCTATGTTGTCATCTAGTCATTGTATTAATCAGTATCCTGGTTTTTGGCAGTTATTTCGGAATTGATACATTACACAGCGGTGAGAAACTTGGGAGAAGTTGCCTCTCAGATGCCCTTAATTCAAGTAATTGTTCCTCGGGTTATGAGTCAGAAAGCACAGCTACTAGATCCTTCAAAGGTGTAATTTCAGAATTCTTCTACAAAATACCTCTTGTTTCTGGTGTGATAAATCTTCCTGAGATTGGTGTGTCTTCCTATTTTGNCACAGCTACTAGATCCTTCAAAGGTGTAATTTCAGAATTCTTCTACAAAATACCTCTTGTTTCTGGTGTGATAAATCTTCCTGAGATTGGTGTGTCTTCCTATTTTGATGAGGTTTATGTCCTCTTCAGAGCTGAACTATCCTACTGTTTTGGAGAAGTCATTCTGTCCTCATTCCTGAAGTCATAAAAGACTCAAATTTCACTTTAAGTTCTTTTACAGTTGATGCTATCATTTTATTGGAGATATTTTGAATCAAGCATCACAAAATGTCAGTATAAAATTGACTGCTACTTAAAGGCTGTTTGTGTTGATCAAATAAGAAGTGTTTTATAAGCTTATACGCAAGTCAAACTTATAAGTAATTCTTTTACATGCAAACATTTACTTCGACAATATTGGGAGCACCGGAGTGGTAATGTCACACATGCAAGGACATTTTAAATTGCGTTTGAACAATAGTATGACTAAATACCCTGAATAATTTGAGAAAATTCCCACCCCACCAACTTGTATCTCTAATATTCTATTCCTCTTCCTTTGTCTTTAATAATTTTCAAGTGTCATACAATCATCTGTGGCATTTATTGAGGTTCTTTTTTTTGCTTCTTTTTACCTGAGATATTATAATTGATTTATCTTTTTGTATTGTGTGTTTTGCTATAAGGATGAAGAGGACTTGAAGGCAATTGCTCGTTTATTCGCGGATATGGGTGATGCATATGTTGAATTGATTGCAACTGACAGAATTTGATATTGCTTCCATGACATTTAACTTCTGGCATAATCTTCAAATAATATTGATCAAAAGGTGAAAATTATTTTGAGTTCTAATTTCAGTATGTGCTTTGAAGCAACTTTTGACTTTGAAATTTGTAATGGATCAGGGATTCTTATGTAGCATACAGTAATGAAGCATCGATAGAAGTGGAGAGAAGCCGCCGATTGCAGGTTTTCCGGTCATCCTATGAATCGCTCATTTCCTTGGTGAGTATTTTCTTTTCTCAATGTGTGCTTTCAGATTCAAGATGAAACTCTTCCAAGACAGTTGGAAATTTAATGCAGTCTTCCCAATGCTTCAATTAAGAAGAATCATTTTGCAATCTCGAATAATATAATTTGTTCATATTAGGAAAAGAAAGTATCCGCACAATGTTATGGTTGTCATGTTTAACTAGTCTGTGGAAAATATTTACTCCATTGCTGCTAGTCCTCGTAGCCAGGAGGGAAATCGTTTCTATGTTGTAGGAAAAGCATATGGGAACCTTTCTTGCATGTTTGCACAATATTTTCAATTTAACAGAAGAAGTTAAGGGTTTTAATTGTTTTACCGTGTAATTTTTTATTTATTTAAGTAAAAGAAAGAAAAAGGGTTTTGAAGATTTTTCTTATGGAAGGGACCGAGAAATGGTTAAGGCTCAATCTAGGCCATGAAAAAAACTGTCTTGGGACTGGGAGCTTTCTTAGTGCTGGCCTTTCTTGGCTAAGTGCCTGAGAACATTTTCATTACTGTGTGTGCTGGCATGATTGGTTTCATAAAGGCTTCAGAAGTTTTGCAGTTCTTTAGAGTTAACTTGTATAGTTTCTCCATGAGATGATTTTTTTCAGCACAAACATGCTTTTATTTCTTTCTCTTGTAAAGAAGGAAATTCTCTCTGCTCCCTTTTGGCCGCCTCCTTAAAACTCACGTTTCTCCGAACTCGTTTCAACCACAAATTTCATGGACCCACAACTTTTATCAACTTTCCAACCACACGTTTCACCAACTTTTATCAAAATCTACTAAAAACCTATTTTTTTACCCAAAAACAAACAGGTGCTTAATTTTAATGATTGCCTATGACTAATTGATGATTTCTTCATTATTTTTACACTACAGGTTAGCGTCAAAGTTGAATATCCCCAGGATTATTCAGATCTTTCAAGTGAGGACCAAAAAGATTTTAAGCAGACTAGATATGGTATGCTTTGAAATGTCATTAGATAATATGTTGGTCTACTGCGTGTTTCACAATTTCAATTATGGCTTCACTGTGAATTTGGAGACATAACTTGGAGTCCTCTCTTGACACAATGAAGGGGAAAATAGGAAATAGATAGTATACTGTTCACTGATTAATAGGCTAACTACCACATTGGATTGTTATTCGTTCTTCTGGTTTCTTTTGTTTTGATCTTGTGAACTGAAACTTTCTTCTGTAGATAATAGTCCATATGAAATTTAACACTTTTGTTCATAGATTTTGGTCAAAATTTAACAACTATAATGACAAATAATTCGGATTTTCTGTTTGTTTTCTTGACCTTAAAACTTCTGTTGAAATGTGACCCCATAAATACTTATATTGAATTCTCTGCTATATATAGTTATTCTTTTCTCCAGGAACTAATTGTTTAAGGGGTTGTAGCTGTTAGCTTTGGTTTTTATTTTATCAAGTTCACCAGTTTCAAATTTGATCAGTGGGATAAATCAATGCTTGATCTATCCATTTATTTTTATTAAATTCAATTAATGCTGAACGCAGTGCCTCAGTGCTATACTTGTGATTGCAACTAGGAAATTACTAAATGTTGCTGCTTGTTTACACTTTATTTGCCTTTTTTGTTTTGGTGTAAATGAAAGATGAAAAGGCTTTTGGCACTCTTTTTTCTGCTGAAGAAATTCTACAATTTGTTTGGAATTATTATCTGCTGAACTGTCATAAAAGGTTTTCCTGACCAGTTCTGTCATGTTAACAGCTGTTGCAGATGTCCTTATTGATGCAGCCCTAGTTTTAGGTGGTGATGCTGCACTGAGGATTCTTTATGTGAAACTTGTTGAGGTGCGTACCGTTTTCTTTGATACAGTGAGAATTCTTTGTTTTCCAGTTGAAAAGTAAAACATCTGAGGAAATATTAATAAACAACATTTATATCCAGTTTTGTCTTGTAATGCTGGAATTCCTATTAATTGGTGGGCAAAGTTTGTTAGCTTTGAAGGGAGAGTTGTGAGATTTCAGGCTTTCATCCTATGCATGTATGAGGAAGAGATTGAGGGAAGTCATAGTAAGGGTCCATTGATACATTTGGAAAGACATTTGGATCCCTTTAAAGAACTAGTGGATCCCACCAACGGTTTATGAAGAGAATTTGTTCCGTTTTTCAAAAAACTCCCTATGTCATTTAGGCAACTCCCTTAGTACCAAGTGGTTTTGGAATGGAACCCATGGTTAATTTCACGGTAGAAGAGCTACGCTTGGGAGTAGCTGGGCTGAGTCTTTTGCCTCTAATTTGCATTGTCCCTGGTTTGTGTCAATTTTATTTGGTATATCTGTCTGATCAGCTCATAGGTGAGGCGGCATGTGGAATGAGCTTTTGTTTCCGTGGATTATAAAGAATTTCCAAGATTTTATCAAATGGTGTTATAAATGTCGGTTAGAAATCCATTTTTCATTTTATTCTAGTCCAAAATTTCCGAGTTTTGTGGATTGAATATTTGCCCTTGGCTTCTTCCAGGTATGTAAGAGGAGTAAAGAACATCTTGACAAGTTTGAATAGTGTCTTTGGGCACGTTTGGTTTAGGTTAAAGAACTTATAAGTAAAATAAGCTACAGGCTGCAATCTTATCTTCTTCCCAATGCCTCCTCCTAGCCGTAATGCAAATCTCATTTATTATTTTATAGGCTAGTGTCTGCCTTTTATTGGTTCGTTGATACTAATAGATGGGGTGATACAAACTTGGAAACGTCACGAAATTTGACACATCCATTTTGTCTAACCAGTACTTTCTCAAGATTATTATGTTTGAATTAACTTAGTTGTGAGAACTTTATGTTTTTAAGTTACCTATGTGTAGAGTTAAAATGTCAAATGACCGAAAAGGACATTATGCTTTTTTGTGCAATTGATTTAAATTTAAGAGGTTCAATATTTCAAGTATTATAATTGACTGACAGTGTAGAATAATATACTTTAGTCAATTTATTTCTAAATAGAATTTTGGGTTTTCTACTTTTTTTTTATCTATTATTATTATTATTTTTTCTATAGTAGTTTTTGAAATTATGATATTAGAATACAAAAAGAAGATCTTATCGAAAGGCCCAATGACTTGGGATTTCTGACCGAGAGATGTTCAAACTCAACCTAATAATCAACTTCCGAGAATACAAAAAATATGAAATATATAATATTTGAAGTAATGTAATAAATTAATAAATTATACTTTTAGAATGATTTATTTTTATTTTTTATTAATTATACCAATTAATTAATAAAAATATACATTTAGAAATGTTTCACATAGACTATAACTATACCAATTTAATTATCAATTTCTTGAATAAATTTATGTTCTTTTATTGTAAATGTGATGTAATGAATATTTAAATAATTTATTAACCAGATAAAAGTTTAATAGAAGATTGAAGTAATATAATTTTGACATTAATTTTAAAAATTATAAGCATTTACTAGATTATTCTTGTCTGGATTGTTTAAATAAATATTTAATACTTGATTACTAAATGATTTGAGACTAATATTAATACAAAGATTGTTTAATTATTGAATGACTAAGACGTTACCTATGCCATTTCAAGTTGAACCGGTCTCTTTGGAGTGTTTGCCTTGACCCAAAGCCGGGGAATTGAAATTGAAGAGATTATTTGGAATCCTTAATCTACTGACACCTAGTGGTGATCCTCATGAAACTAAAAATAATACATTTTTTAGCAATTGTAAATAATAAAGTTTATTATTAATTTTTTATTATTTTAATATATTTAATATCTTGAATTTATTTAATTCATATATTTTTATTAAATAGTCTATGTTTGAGCTTCATTCTTTAAAACTCATTTGCAACTACACATATTCCAATAAAATAATTTTGCACGTAAATCCAAAATTTTTCTTTACTTTTTAGCTATACATTCTCCAAAACAATCACTTTTTACCAAAAAGTTTCTCAAAAAATGGTGCTCAAACATGAGTTTAAGTAATAATACTTTCCAATTTTTTAAAAATATTAAGGGTATTAAAGTCATTTATTTGTCAAAGGAGAAAAGAAGCAAGCTATTATGATGTTAGCCCCTACTTTACTGTCAAAACAACTAACATTAAGGAAAACAAGTTACTTAAAAGCTCAGCCCAAAATGTGTTCTCTTTCACAATTTACTTAATAAGTAACTTTGATTTATAAGCTAGGAAAACATGCTATTTGCTCATCGTTTTATATTTATAAGGAAAGAGTGAAGTGACATGGTTGCGTGCTGAGCTTCCCGTGTGCATTTGTTAAATTTCAGATGGTTATTGAACTTTTTTCTCTGTGGAAACTAATTTTTTTCAATGTGACTAAAGGTGCTTTTTTTTTTATTATTATTTATTTAAAGAATTTTCTTTTTGGTCAACTTTTAAGCAGTAGTTTCCTTTTTTTTTTCTTTTTCAATATATTGTAGGCTGTAAGTTGCTTCAGAAATAATGAGCACACTGATTGGCGTCCGGCAGAAGCTGCTTTGTATGGTATACTAGCAATATCAGAATATGTTTCTGTTGTTGAAGGTGAAGTGATGCCCCAGGTACAGATTTCCTCCTCTTGCTACCACGACTTGCAGTGTCAGGTTTTAATTACAAATTGTTTCCTATTTTCTTCTTTTGTATTCACAAAATTCTAGGATTCTATTGTGAGCTTTCACAGGGGCATAAACTCTCTCTTGTATTTGTTTGACTCATGTTTTCTGTTTTTTGTTAACTTCTTTTTTTTTTCTTTATTTTAAAATTTTTGATGGATTATCCAACTAAAATTGCACTCAAACGTGTTTATGTGGATAGATCATGTCTTTGCTCCCAAAACTTCCTCATCAACCACAACTGCTACAAACAGGTAACATATGTTCCATCCTTTACAATTTTTAGATGTCCATTTTGTCTCTTTCTGAATATATAATTGTCAACTCTCCTTACAAGGCTCATGGATTTGTTTGTATCTCAGAGCTGAAACCTTTCTGGCATTCAAAATATCATTATTTTTGTTTGATAAAAGCAGCTCACGTTATTTTCATTGCACAATCATTTCTTCAGTATGCTTAACAATTGGAGCTTATTCAAAATGGCTTGATGCTGCACCAAGTGGACTTTCATTCTTGCCCGCACTCATAGATATTCTTGTTACTGGCATGAGCATGTCAGAGGATTCGGCGGCTGCTGCTGCTTTGGCATTTCGACATATATGCGATGGTAAGATGCTCCTTTTCTGTATTCTCATGCTTTTTTTTTATCTGGCTTGTAATGTCATTCTGGCTTGAAAGCATTGCATCCAAGTCGAGAGATTATCAAACTCATATATCACCTGCTCTGGTTCTTTTTTGCCATTAGTTTCAAATGTCACGACTGTCACCTTTCTTTTACAGGGCATTTATTTCAAATTCGTTTGGACGAGAGTGTATGGTCTTTATTTTGTTTTGCTTCTTCAATGAGATTAAAGCATAATATTTTTGAAGTCTTTGAAATTGCTCGTGTACATATGAACTTTACATTACTTAATCCTTGAACATTCTAGTGAGGAACCTTAGTCTGAATGTGTAAATCTAATTCTTCTTGCTTGTGAATGTGCAAGTCTAATTCTTCTTGCTTGTCTTATCTTCACAGAGTAGAATACTTTTATAAATACTACAGCTTATTCAGTGAAGGCTTTAGATCTTGAATCATTTGCTAAACAATATTGAATCTCTTGTAATTTCTTTTTTGTTTGCTTATTGTTGAGATAGTCAATGCTTAGGGTCTCTGTGGGAGTGTGAAAACTGTATACACAATATGATGCAAGGATGTTTTTGAGATATATGGTGTCATGTTGATCAAACATGTTTAAAAATTGAAAAAAAGTTCGTTTGTCCAATATTTGAGAATATTCACCAGTTCAAAGAATGTTTCATCTGCTTTTTACTCATGTTGTAATTTTTCAAAAGCTATAGAACAGGGTAAACATAGACATTTTCTGTTTTCCCCATTTGGTCAAGTCATACTTCCTACAGTAAAGGGTGTTCTTACTGTAGCAAGGGTTACTAAGAAAATGGAGAAGGTTAATCTGGTTAAAAAAATTATTTTTCCTTCAGAAACGCAACTTGGTACATGAAAATGTTCATGAAGAGACTTCTAAATTATAGTGATGCTTTTGATATTCTTGCCAGAGAAGAGAGGCTTCTTTTTTCTTAATGATTGTGTTTGAGTGTGTTTGTGTGTGTGAGCGGGTGTGAGAGGTGCTATGGTCACAATTCCACTGAAATATGTTTAAAAGCTTGACTGGAGTTGGAAACTGTCACTTGTGTCACCCTGTATGGGAAGAATAAGAAAATATGTTGTAATCAGATTATTTTCCACTAAGCATGGATACAATAAATCTGCTCTATATCCCAAACCGATAGATATATCACACTCAGTACACATGGATGTCTTGAATGAACCAAATATTTTTTTGAAGAGTTTGAATTTGGATTTGGAGTTCGGATAAGGATAAGAGAGGGATAAAGAGGTTTAAATGCTTAGATGACATAAATCCCTATTAACCTCCTGACGATGCACCCGCACTAACTTCCACGAACTTACCTAACTGATTTCAATGGAAGTGCCAGATTGACACATGCAAGAAAATATAGCAGTGTGGTAATTAGAGCCCTTTGAGTTAATTGGGATGAAGTGGAAAATTTAGTGGTCAAGAAAATTTTACTATCTTCTTCTGAGTGAACAATGGCATTTTGGTAATGGAGAATGTAATGGTGATTTGTTATTTATGTTTCCTATAGGTATGGACTAAATTTCCTAGAATGTATATTGGTTCTTTATTCTCAATCCACATGTCTATAGAATATGTTTCTTTGGTCCCGAAACACTACTTGTCTGTGTACATAATATTTAGTTGTTTTGATTTTTCACCTGAGCACATGAACTTGGACCATACTGCTACACTTGGAAATAGCTAAATTATGAATCAATGACACATTATTTAAAGATTTGTTATCAATATGATTTATTGTGACTGTAGATTGCAAGAAAAAGCTCTGCGGGTCCTTAGATGGCCTCTTTCAAATATACCAAAGGGCTGTGATTGGGGAGAGTGCCTTCAAGGTTTCTGCTGAAGATTCATTAAATTTAGTAGAAGCTCTAAGGTATGTTTTGATTTCTAGAATCTAGATAATTTAAGCCGATGCTTTTTTGAATTGTATCTGAACATCTTTTTCTGCAGTATGGTTATCACAGAACTTCCTTCAGAACATGCTAAAAAAGCCCTCGAGGCATTATGCTTGCCAGATGTCACTCCTTTGCAGGTTAGCATTCATTTTTAGGCACTCTTGACTACTAGCTTTGTGGTTCAATTAACTAACTTATATGGTCAACTGACAGGATATTATCAATCAAGGGCCTTTGGTCCTGGGACAAAAACCTGCTCGCGAGCTAACGGTTCATATAGATCGTCTTGCAAATATTTTTAGGCAATGGCATTTATTTATTTCGTCTTCATTCCTCTTAGTTGATCTAAATAATCTTATTTGTGATAAGTAAACTATTTTCAGACATGTAAATCACCCAGAAGCTGTTGCAGATGCGGTCCAAAGACTTTGGCCTATCTTCAAACCCATTTTTGACCTGTTAGTATTAATTCTTTTTTTATTGTTATTTTGTTATACCATGTTAGATAGTTTATCCCCATAAATTGAATCTGAAGTATGCTGCTGCAGTCGTGCTTGGGATATCCGGTCCATGGAATCTCTTTGCCGTGCATGTAAAAATGCTGTAAGATTGCGAGCTATTGACTTTACAATCTATAGGTTATGGTGTTCGTTAACAATCTTGAATGGTTTAAGACAATAATAATTGGTGTGTCTGCTGTATTCTATATGTACCAGCAAAAGAAATTTATTTTTCCTGTGGTTATATGGATAATGTTTTTGAATATCATGACCTCCAGGATCAGTCTATTATGCCTCTTACGGGCTTATCACGTACTAATATTTCTTTTTCTCTTGCATTAGTGAAGCATGTTTTCTGATTGTGTTGAATGTTAAACGCAAAATAATAGAGAAGTGAAATAGAGAAATCAATACAAGTATTTAACATGGTTCAACAAAATGCCTATGTCCACAAAAAGCAAAACGGAGATTTTTATTCGGTATGAATAATAGGGTTATATCATTAGTATTTATATTAAGCCCAAACTCATACATGATTTTAGGGCCTGCCGTACTGCGGGGCGTTGCCCAACCTATTCAACGTCTTTGGCAAACAAATAGTGAATTAAATCCACAAGGCCGATGCCATTTAATTCAATAAACTTGTGTTCCACTCTATATGAGCCACATATACAACAGATTGCTTGTCCTGTGATCCACCAGACCTACTTATAGCCAGCTACCAATTCAATGTAATATCTTGCATACCCTAAAAACTAACACGCGCCATTCTAGTTGTGTTTGTTTATGCTGCTTATTTTATGTCTTTCTTGTATTACTCTATGTTGCTGGACTCTCTATTTTGGAAGAAGTATGACATGATTTGACAAGGATAAGGGTATAGGATCTGTATCAAAACCTTTATATTGTTTTTGTTATTTTGGTATTGAATTTAAAATGATTTCTAATTTGTATCTCAAATGTCTAAGTTGAAATAGAAATCAAATGAAGTATGACCTGGACCATGTCCAGCCCTATTTGTATGACCTGTATGGATACTTATTATTCTGGACTCTATGCACATAAACTTTTGTGTTTCAATGATTTGTTAGAAAGTTTTGTAGATCCCTTAATAATAATTGATAAGCATTATAATGATGCCATCACTTCCCAGTTATAGTGCTCTAGTTAACACTAAATCTTATACGTTGATTTATGTGTTAGAACCATAAGAACTTTATTCTTTCGTCAATTGATTATTTTTATTTTGTTTATAAGATTGTGGATATATCCTCTACTAAGGGCATGTAGTTGTGGAGAAACACAGGAAATGACATCACAATGAAGTCTCTCGTTGTTATATTCCATATTGTTTTCCCAGTTTCCTGATCATCTTGTGCTTTTCTAGGTGAGGACTTCTAAAACTCTCATGGGAGTCACAGTTGGTGTGATGCTAGAGGAGATACAAGGACTATACAAGCAACATTACCAGCCATGTTTCCTTTATCTTTCCAGTGAAGTTATCAAGGTTCTTTCACATTGTTATTTCTTCAGCTTTTTTTATCCAATTCTTTATCTTGACCTGTACGCAGAACTTTTTCTGCAGATGTTTGGGTCTGATCCCTCTTGTACAGACTACTTAAAGAACCTGATTGAATCTCTCTTTAGCCATACAACGTGTGTGCTGACGAAAATTCAGGTATGGTTTAATTAAGTATATTGTTTACTTCACTAGATTAAGCAATGCAACTGATTTTGATGAGATTCATTTCTTCTTTCAGGACTTTACTTCCCGACCCGACATAGTAGATGATTGTTTCTTGTTGGCATCTAGATGTATACGATATTGTCCTCAATTATTTTTCCCATCTCCTGTATTTCCCTCGGTGGTGGATTGTTCAATGATAGGCATCATGGTACAACATAGGTTAAGTCTCTCTCTCTCTCTCTCTCTCTCCACTCCTCGAAACCTGAGACATATCCATGCACTTGCTTGCAAATGCATGTTTTATGAATTATATGAGCTATGATTCATTAAAGTCCGGCTTGTAGCAAGCAATACCCTTCCTATATTGAGATGACTCAGCATCACTGATCCCTTACAATGTGGACTTCTGGTGAATAGATAATGAACTTTAGCAATATAAGATGTGGACATCATCAATTTTGCCTACTTTGATGGTGGACTGCATGATGGATTACGGGATTAGATAATATCTATTCCACTTTTGCAACTGGCAATACTTGGACTATCCCTAGGTAATGAATGAGATTTTTGTCCACACCCCGTGCTCACTGGTGCTGTTTGGTTCTTATTGTGAAGGCATGGATTAGATATATTTACAGCTGAGCATGCAATAATTTGACCACAATATTGTAACACACTACTCTCCTGCTACATCACGTTGCCGCTTATATGCTATAAGTCACTTTGTCTGGTTCTTATTGGAGGCATATGTCAGATAAATATTCCAACCCAGTCTGCACTCATTAATTTGACCAAATAATAGTGTAAATCAGTACTCTCCTGTAGCTTCTTCACTTATACCCAAGATGGCCTCGCTTTAGTGCCAAAAGTCACTTGATGTTTTGCCTTAAGCCACCTGGCTTTACATGCATAAAACTGTTTCGGTGGAAACTAGTGGAGGGTGACCATGTAACCCCTCAAATGAAGGCTTCCAATTTCCTTTCTGATAAATAATAATCAAATTCTCGATGGAACATGACTGAAGCTACTAGCATTCCTCTGCAGGGAGGCCTCCAAGTCCATAATGAATTTCCTATCCGATGTGTTTGATCTTGCAAACTCTAGTCAAGGGAAGCGTTACCTATCTATCAGGGACAGCGTGATTATCCCAAGAGGGGCCATTATCACCCGACTTCTTGTTGCTGCTCTGACCGGGGCACTTCCAAGTTCTCGTCTAGAAACGGTAACAAGGACTTCTACCCCTTGATTATGATTCGTCCAGAGTCCGCATAGATGCTAATGATTGTTTCTTGGGAATTTTTTTTTTTGCACTGCAGGTAACATATGCTCTATTAGCTTTGCTTCGAGCTTACAAAGTACAAGCTCTCGAGTGGGTGAAGGAGAGTGTCTCCTTAATTCCATCCACTGCTGTTATGGAAGCCGAAAAATCAAGTTTTTTGAAAGCTTTGTCAGATGCGGCATCTGGGGCGGCTATCAATGGGGTGATAATTCCAATCGAAGAACTCTCTGAGGTTTGCCGTAGAAATCGATCAGTTCAAGAGATTGTTCAAGGAGCCTTGAGGCCCTTTGAATTGAACATAATCCCTGTATCATAGTGGAGAGAAATAGGAAAGGGCACTTTTTTTCAGCCCTTCTGTCTCAGAGTTTGAGGCACTTTTAATTGGTCATCATTTGCCAATTTATGTAGGGTTGAAATGGGAGAGAGATGGGTTGTAATTGGTTTTGCAAGTTGTAGTATAAAATCTGTAAGAAGATCAAAATCATCTTGGGCTTGGTCAATTTTTTGGAGGCAAATCAGTTTTGGGTCAATTTTTTTTATTTTCTATTTTTAAAGAGAGATTCCAGCAAACACTGACTTCTTCATAAACTAGTCACAACTAAACATGTGTTGCACATTATTTTGAAATGATTTATAAACATTGTAAAAATGATATTTGAAAATCAATGAATATAAAAAATAGTTAAAAAAACTGTTTATGTAAAATGAACTTTTTATACAATTTAATTATTTATTTATGTGTATGATAATAACTAATATTAATTAATATATATCCTACTATAATTCAGATATAATTCAATAAATGAATTTTTTAAGTTCATGCATGTACA
>CAIGRP010045718.1:0-21609 GCA_903798385.1 Fraxinus cuspidata
TGCAATCAAACGAACCCTTAGTTTTTTTTTATCCACAATTGAACCGATGCAAGTTCCAATCCAAACTTTCAAAATGACGGATTTAGCTCCCACAATTCGGATAGTATTTTTGTTTTCATTTTTTTTCTTAACAAACTCATGTTCTAGAATTAGGATTTAGATTTCAGATTATTGATCTTGACGTCACTGTCGTCACACGTTAATGCATCCTTACGGTATTTGGAGAGGATTGAAAGAGGTTTAAAACATTGGAAGCATCGAAATATCCAGTTTGTAGTTTCTTAAAGAGTATTTATTTTTATTTTTATGAGTTTCCACCACGTCCTATCCTTTGGTTCTATTTTATATCATGCATGTAAAATATTAAAGAATTTCTAATGATGAGAATTATGATAATTATTGTTGAATTAATTTCCAAAACGTATTTTTCTTCAGTTTTCCTGCTGAATTAGTTTTTTTTTTTTTTTAATTATGAAAATTTCTTAGCCTCTTTGGTATATCTATAAATCATTTATAAACGATCAAATTTTATTTATAATCACACGTTCCAATAAATTCAAAAGTATCATTCACTTATCCATAACTCATTTTTATCGGTTTATAAATTAAATTATTTTATAAATTCTTCCCAAACTTAGTCTTAGAAGAATCCAGACAAAGGCTTGGGTCATTCAATCTCGTAGTTTATTTGATCTTTATCTTTTGCTACATTAGTACTTCTACTTTTTAAAGAACACCAATATTTCAAATCACCCGCCATTTTTTCACTTTATTTTTCTTTTTCACCTTTTTATAATTCCCAGAAAACTTTATGTTCAAAATTTTAAGCAAATATAATAGTTATGACCCACCCAGTTGCATTAATTAAATCTTCTAATTATAAATTCTGTAGTTTTATAAATTTTATTTTTTAGATCCCATTTAATAATAAGAGTCGATGCTTTGATGAAAGAAATCGATGAACGTATCTCGACTAAACAAGAAAACAGCGTTAGTAGCTCTAGCATTAGTTGGCGTTTGGTCTAGAAATGAACTCCAATCATAAACCCTCCATTTTTCCTGGGATTGGATTAATTAGCAGAAATCTGTTGTAAAAAATCCCACATAAAATATCCAACCTAAACCACCTTAAAACACGCTTATACGCAGATTCGTCTCCATAAAACCAAGAAAAATCATATTTACTTAATTTGACTCACCTCTTCTCTCTCTCTCTCTCTCTCTCTCTCTCTCTCCCTTCTCTAATGAGAACAAGGAGAGAAGTTGTCTGTCCCTAGAGGATTTTGGAAGAGCAGAGCATTAATTGGACTGCACGTTATCAATTTTCTTCTTCTTTTTTTAATATATGCAGCAGCAATTTTGATTCAATTTGAATGTTCTTAGATAGGATAATAATTATTTTTATTATTTGTTTCTTGCATAAACAAATTCTGGGATTGTTGTCAAACCAAAGGAAGATCCTTATTAAAATTCCTTCAGGGTTCTATAAATCTTGGCCTCGGCCATGGCTACTGGGGCCTTCTGTGGGGTGGCTCCTTTCTTCTTCCGTAGGAAGATTCCTGGATTTGAGGTATGTCTACTACTAAATTTTTTTTTTTCCAAATTATAGTTCATTGAAACTTGTTTCATTATACAATAATGGGGTTTTGCTATCAATATGTGCATGTTTTCTCTACATTTTCATGCACATATATAGATGGTTGTCCCTATAAATTTGATAATTACTTTGGTACATGCATATTTCAATTTTCTTACAAGCATAGGGAAATTAAGCAGAATTTGATTTAACGTTTTTAATTTGTATTCAACTTATATCCAAAATTAGTTAGTTTAGTGCATTAGAATTCAGAACAATCAAAGTCCAAACCCGGGTAAAGGACGAGGGTTGTAGTAAGTTTACACATAACGAAAAACATTTCCAACTTATGGCATAAATCATAAATCCTTGTTCAACGTGATTATTCATTCTTATCAACGTGAATATAAGATTTGTGTACCTTTTCGTTGCAAGAAATGAATTCTGGGCCAGGAACAATATTTTCACTGTATATTTGGACAACTTTTTGATGATGTATGTTATAAACGACACAGAGAAAAAAAAAATAACATGAATTTTAATTGTGGTAACTTGTGCTAAACATTGACAGGGAAAAGCAGTAGCTCATGCAAATAAATCAAATAATGCATCAAAGAATATGAAAGCAATGAACGGTTCACCAGTTCGCAAATCATGTGAGGTGGCAGGCAATTTTTTAATGAACGTGGAGTTCAAGAACAAGATTTCTACCTTTAGAGACTTGCTTGATCTGCCTCCTTGTGTTGGCTCTGCTTCAGTGAATGAGGTATTCCAATCCTTCCTCCTTCAAGTTTAATCTTCTTCTTGCGACTGAAAATACAGATGAATGCAAGGGTTTTAACATCTCGTCTTGTTCGACAGCTGCTGATATGGACCCTGAAGGATCTATTCAAATTGTATCCTATGGTCAAGCCAAATATAACGGTGTCAGAACTTGAGGGAGCCTCAATACATCAGGTTAGCCATCGATCACAACAAATAGAAACTGACAACATATTGACCGAACATGCAATAAAAGGTCTACAGCACCATCAAAATAATATTTTTCGCTTTTAAAATGATCAATACAGGGTCTCAAATTCTTCTGTGATGCTCTGAAATCACTTGGAAACCTGTGGAAAAATAGCGGAGAATGGATGGTCAACTGCAAATATGATGCATCAATAAAATTAGACCAAATTGGCCTGGAACAAATTGGTATGTTGATTGTGTTCTCAGACCATCAAGAAAATGTTTTTCATACTTGATCTCAAGTTAATAAACAATCTTCCTTTGTTAGCATTGGCAATGCTTGAAGAGATCATCAAGCTGGCAAGAGAAAGACTCTTTGATATGATGGATGATGATGAAGACATGAGAGGCTACAGTCCTCCAACAAATGCATTTGGAAAGGCTTTCTCCGATTCTTATTCAGAAAACAAGAATTCCTTTTCTAGCTCTCCTGCAACCCCAACTTCAATTCTTCCAGAAATGAGGAAATTCTCGAGTAAGGTCGAGAAGATGTCTTATTCTCCGCCTAGGCTCCTACCACTGAGAGTTCAGGCAGTTGAAAAACTGAACCCCATTGACTTAAAGCGCTTATCGTTGCACATGTTCCATCACACAGAAGCTCAAGATCTAAAATACTCAATCCAGGTAAGGACAGACAAGCAACAGCTAGAGTTACAAGAAAAGTGTAATTCTGAAAGGAAAGAGGATGAAGTCATTGAGATTAATCAAGATTTTGAGATGCTGGATGATATGGAAAAGATTGATGACATTAACCAAGACTGTGAAATGAAAGATGATGTTACAAAGATTCTGGTTACTAATTCAACGGGGGTGACAGGGAGTAAAGGAAGAAACGGGCTTGGCTCTCCACGTATTCAATTAGTGGCTGCTCCTGACACTCAGACAAACGAAGATATTAAAATGGTTTTGCCACCACCATCCTCTAACTTGCATTCAAATGATGCAGAGCCACTAGAAACTTCTCTATCACCACCAAATGCAGTAATGTACCAATTATCAGAACCACCTCCACTGCCCCCACTACAATTGACGTCCCCAGATAAAAACAGATCAATTCCAGTGGCTACGTCACCACCACCATCCCCTAACTTGCAATCAAATGATGCAGAGCCAGAAGGAACTTCTCTAACATCACCACCCACGTCACCACCAAATGCAGTAATGAATCAAATACCAGAACCACCTCCACTGCCCCCACCACAATCAACATCCCCAGATAGAAAAGTAGCAATACCAATGGCTCCATCACCACCACCCCTACCACCATTATCACCCATTATGTCAAAGAGCAAAGTATTGTCAGCACTTCCACCTCCACCTCCACTATCACCCATCGTGTCAAAAAGCAAAGCCATGTCAGCACCTCCGCCTCCTCCTCCACCACCACCAATGACTTCAAGAAACACGGCTGCAATCCTAACACCATCACCACAGGTGATATTGGGAAACATGGCAACTCCACTCCCACCGCTCCTACTCCCTGTTATGTCTAAAAATCTGGCATCTCCCCCACCACCACCACCACCCATGTCATTAAAAAATGGTGCACCACCACCGCCACCGCCACCTCTGCCCATGGCATCAAAAAATGGTGCACCGCTACCCCCACCTCCACCCATATCGACATTGAAGGGAGTTGTGCCATTAACTGGAGCTGCTCCGCCACCACCTCCGGGGCTTGCTGGCTCCAAAAACCTCCTTCCCAAGAAAGCAACCACAAAATTGCGGAGATCCGCTCAGATGGGTAATCTGTATCGACTTCTGAAGGGGAAAGTAGAAGGATCAAGTCTTGATGGTAAATCATCAGGAAGAAAGGGTAAGATTGGTGTCTCTGCCTCAGGAAAGCAAGGAATGGCTGATGCATTGGCAGAGATGACAAAAAGGTAATCCTTGTAATCTTATACCGATTCATTAGTACGCATGTAACTTTGGTAATTAAAAGAAATTATTTTATCCAAAAATTATCGGCATTAATTTTACAGGTCAGCATACTTCCAACAAATTGAAGAGGACGTGAAGAATTATGCCAAGTCAATTAAGGAGGTGAAAGCCGCAATCAATTCATTCCAGACATCTGACATGCATGAGCTCTTAAAATTCCACGAATACGTTGAATCTAACCTCGAGAAGCTGACTGATGAAACACAGGTTTAGTCGTGCAAAATTCTTTGTGATTCTTGTTCCTATTATACTATGTCAGGGATCATGTCCTAAAAATCCTAATGCTGTAGGTGCTAGCAAGATTTGAAGATTTTCCTCAAAAGAAGTTGGAAGCATTGAGAATGGCAGCAGCACTATACTCCAAATTAGACTCAACTGTAAATACTTTACAGAACTGGCCAGTAGTGCCCCCTGTTGGTCAACTCATAGACAAGGCAGAGAGTTACTTTAATAAAGTAAAGACTTTCCACCTAATGATGCTATATTGATAATTTAGTTGTAAAGGAGAAACTTGTTGTGTTACTAACAAAAGCAATCGCATCCAGATCAAGATAGAAATGGAAGGACTGGAGCGGACTAAAGATGAAGAATCAAAGAAATTTAAGAGCCACAAAATCAATTTCGATTTCGGCATCCTTATACGAATCAAGGAATTGATGGTAGATGTTTCTTCAAGTTGCATGGAGCTAGCACTTAAGGTTAGTCTGGACAAAAATAATTCAACAGTGTGAAAGTACTTTATAATACCAGCAGAGAAAAGCTTGTTGAACTACACTGAAAACATTTATTGGATATTAACTCAGGAGAAGAGAAATGCCAGTGCAGAAGAAAATCAAGAATCCAAATCTGAAGGGAGGAAAAAAGGATCTGCTAAAATGCTCTGGAAGGCCTTTCAGTTTGCATTCAGAGTTTACACCTTTGCCGGTGGACATGACGACCGTGCTGACAAGCTGACAAGAGAACTTGCCAATGAAATTGAGACCAATAATCAGTAACTATACACTATCTATATCATCTTTACCACCTAAACATAAAGGGTAAAAAAAAAAAAACAAAACAAAACATAAAGCGACAAATTTAGACACTTGAGGTATTTATTATACTGAAGCATTTCTTGGGGAACATTAAGCTAGGCTCTAGCTTTCCTCCACCGTGTAGGTATAGATAAATATTATATTGTCATTTGTAGAATCCGTGTGTTGTCTCTATTCTACATGTTAGACATGGTATCTGGCAAGACTGAGACTGATTCATTCCATATAATTTCACCACTGAACAAGCATGTTTATTTTGGTTAAGAGTGTAATTTGTAAATGCTTGGTTTATTGCATCTCAATCTTTGTTTCAGATTTTTATTATAATTTGTGAACAAGTAAAATGGTACTTATATTTGCAATTAAACAGCAAACTGGCATATATTAAATTATAAAATTGAAGGGAAATGACATTGTGTAAAATTCTGAAATAAAATATGATTCTCGCACCAGATTTTCATACATCAGAATGTTGGTTTCTATCTTCTTTATTGAAT
Source organism: Fraxinus cuspidata (assembly GCA_903798385.1). Classification (NCBI taxonomy): domain Eukaryota; kingdom Viridiplantae; phylum Streptophyta; class Magnoliopsida; order Lamiales; family Oleaceae; genus Fraxinus; species Fraxinus cuspidata. The sequence goes on from CAIGRP010045718.1 coordinate 6,060, forward strand.
TCTTCGTTTTCTTTTCTTTGCATCAAATTAATCTGTAGTTTCTAGTATTTCTTACTAGCTATATACGCAAAGACAGCTAAGATTTAAATAAAAAGAGAGAAACCAAAGTCCAAATCATCTCATTATATATCAAGCAAAAAACCAAACACCTGGTGGGCACCTTTAAATCAGAGGAATTAAAAGGCCAGAAGTATACAAGAAGCGAGCGAGAAATTTCCAGCAGTGTGGGACACTTGGACTGGTTTTTCACAATCACTCCGCATCAAATCTGGGTCCAAGCACTTCTCAGTGTAGCATGTTCACTGCACAAAGAACCCCTAGCTTTGGTTTGAATATATAAACATTGTACATGATGACAAATTTGGAAGATTTACGTACCGGTCAATTATGCTTTTTAAGTTATTCAATCAAGAACTCTGCATTATCCTAATTTTTAGAATAGTTCTAAAACTATCCTTATCTTATATTTCTTCTATTTTGAATTTCAAAATATAAATCCATTCTACGATCTAACAACTTAGAATAATCTATAACACGTTGTTCATATTTTTCTTTGAGTGTATTAGATTCTTCACATATTATATTAATATTTTCTAATTGATAAGTAATATTTTTTTTATTTTTTCTAACAATCTTTCTAATATATTATTTAATATTTCAATCGTATATCCTGGCATCTTAAATATCAAGCTACGAATGATAATGCAAACATTATGATAAATAAAACTTTATAACAAATAATCTCTGCGATTATCTGAGATTTTAGGAGAATTCTTTCTAAATTTAGCAAAAAATAATAGTTTTACCTTAATTTTGATATGGATCTTGATTCTTAGAACTGAATGACATTCGAGCTCCGAATATGCAAACTACTCCCTTCAACGACCTCTTGCCTTCACGAGATCTTTGCTATTTCAAATTCTTGCTCTCACTGTATCTTTTCTAAAGAATAAATTTCTAGATTTCGATTAAAGAAAATATGTCTTTATTGCTAAAGTAAAAAAGAAATTTCCTATTAAATCTTTCAAGAATCTATGGGAATAAATGTGTAGAAACTCATCTTTTTTTCTCAAAGAATTGGAATATTATTGATCTATTTAAGATTGATACAAGATTGCAAAGAATAGAAGAGTTTGGCTATCTCACAGATAGAGTCATCAATTCATTTTGTCTTTCATTTAACCCTAAGGCCTCTATTTATACATCTACACGAGGCACGATTATTAAGTCTCTTACATCATTGTTTACATTAATAACATCAATAATTTATGCTTTTTCATTAAAGGCACACTTGCTTCTCTATTATTGTCTTGTTGGTCCTACATTACATGATCTTCACATGCAATTAGGACAATCCCTTAGCTAGCAAGATTCTTTGATAGTGGTAGGACATCCTGGGAATTGATGTACATCAAATCTTGTGATGTATTCCTTTAAAATTTCGGATTTTTCATGTCCTCCATTTGTAACCAACATCCAATTATCATACGAGCATAAACATAAGAATTTTTTATCATATAAATTTTTGGTAATTTTATAAATAGCATTTATCCCAAGTGCTCTTCTATACTTTATCCATGACTTGGCAACTTTTGGAGCTTTTTTATCATCCTCCATAACATCTATTTGGAAATTGGTTGCTACATATCCAATTGATATTATATGTTCAACTGGATAGTAAACAACTCAATCATATTCAGGACTTATTGAGTAGAATTTTAGATATACTCTTCATCCTTTGGAAAATTATGATACTTCTTTTATGAACATATCATCAAATTTTAATATTTCTATCAGACTTTTTCCTAGATATATCAAATCCAAGAATCCATAATCTGCAATGATTTTTATGAATGAAGGATCACCTCCTTCAATGGTTGTAACTCTGTGTAAACATTATTTCCCGGAGATATAAAGTATAAGTCACTGATTTTTATTTCGTAGATGATCTGTACTGTTTTGGCGTATTCTTCTTCTTTTGGATCTAAAGGGGTCATATCATCATGTTCTATGATATTGATAGTTTTGGAATCATTTCTATTTGGATCTGCACGTATCATCACTTTTTTGGATGATATTACATCTCATTTTTTATTAGTTGGTGTATTGTCTCGTCTGGGTCCACTGCTGCTTCCAGCTGTCCTTGTTTGGTATTGATTTGGAAAACTCATTTCTGAGCTTTTTGGTATTTCTGTCTCAGACAGTATATTTTTTAGTTGTGCTGCAATAGCGTCAACTTGATTTTTAAGTTCTATGGTCTCTTTATGATGTTTAGTGGTGAGATTCAACAACGCTTTTATATTTGAGTTGAACATCTTTGAAATTTGTATTGCTCTAGTATCTCTGTCTTCAAATTCCTCTTTAAGGAAATCAGTTTTTTTTTTTTTTTTATGAAGGACATATTGGTATAATTCCATAAGCTTGCTTTTATTCATTAGCAAATTTTATGTTTCTGCTAAGAAAATTTGCAAAATAATTATTAATTCCTTTAATATGAATTATATCAAAATTGTAAAATGTTATATAAGCCTGCCATCTATGGAGCCTTCTATACTGTGGTTCTGATGGTAATTTCTTCCTGATTAATCCTGCAACTTGAGAATTATCACTTTCAACAATAAATTTCTGAGATAATAAAAATAATGAAAATTTTTTTATTCCTCTAATTATTGCTAATAATTCTTTTTCATAGGTAGTATAATTTATNATATCAAAATTGTAAAATGTTATATAAGCCTGCCATCTATGGAGCCTTCTATACTGTGGTTCTGATGGTAATTTCTTCCTGATTAATCCTGCAACTTGAGAATTATCAATTTCAACAATGAATTTTTTAGATAACAAAAAAGATTGAGAACTTTTTTATTCCTCTAATAATTCCTAATAATTCATTTTCAAGTAGTATAATTTATTTCAGCTTGATTAAAAGTTTCACTGAAATATCTGCAAATTTCATTCAAATTTCATCCCAATAACTTTTGTATTTGTTCTTTTGATTCTAAGTTATCTGGGAAACTTTCTGTCTTTTTAGATATATGAGTTTGCAATTTTATTTCTTTTTTATCTATTGACAATCCAAGAAAATCAATTTCTTATTTTTTTATTATAAATTCTTTTTTGAAAGAACAATTCCTCATTTATAAATTTTATTAAATGGTTCATATGTTCTTCTTTATTATTAGAACATATTAATATATCATCAATGTATACAATAAAAAATTCATTAAACTTTTAAAATATATTATCCATTTTTCTTTGATATATTTGTTGTGCATTTTTTAAACCAAACTGCATCACTAACCATTCATATTTACCTTGAGGTGTACTAAATGTTGTATATTGAATACCATCTTCTTCCATTTTAACTTGTCAAAATCCTNATTAATATATCATCAATATATACAATTAAAAATTCAATAAACTTTCTAAATATATTATCCATTTTTCTTTAATATATGTGTAGGGATGGCAATACGCCCACCCCGCCCCGAATAGGGCAAAAAATCCCGACCCAAACGGGGTGGCGGGGCGAGGCGCCCCGTCTCGGGGTGCGGGGCGGGGCGAGGGTGCCCCGCCCAGCCCCGCCAAGAATAAAAAAAAATTTAATAAATTATTATTAAAAAAACTGAAAAAAAAAATTAAACGGGGCCGGAAACGCGCCCCGCCCCGCCCCGCCCCGACTAAAGGGAATCACTAACCATTCATATTTCCCTTGAGATGTACTAAATGTTGTATATTGTATATTATCTTCTTCGATTTTGACTTGCCAGAATCCTGATTTACAATCAAATTTAGAATAATATTGTCTTTCTTTTGCAAGGTCTATTAGAACTTCTTTATTTGGTAAAAATTTAGTATATTTATTTAATTCTTCATAATTTATTACCATTCTAACTTTTCCTCTCAGAATGTTTCATAACCATAAAAGCTGGACTACTATGAGGTTCGTTACTAGGTTTAATAAGTTTTTTGTTCTCGTAAGAATTTTGAATACTTGTGTATCTTGTATAGTATACATCTTTGATCTTACTCTTATAATAACATTTTCTGTTAATTCTATCTTGGCTTTAAGGTGATGTGGTTTCTAGAATAACAATGGATTTTCTCTATAAATTTTTTCTAATTGTTTTATGATTCTTTCTATACTTATTTCTATTCCTGTTTTTAGAACTTTTTTATACAAAATTCTTTTATTTTTTACTTTATTATGTATTATTGATTTTTTCTCCCATTTATCACCACGATGTGCCGGCTGAACTCTATAAGGTCTAAATTCTCTTGAAATTTTTAATAAATGTGCACAAGGTGTTTGTAATATTATCATATAATTATTTTATTTGTAATATTGGAACTGTTGTATATATTCTGTTTACTTCCAAGTATTATATTGATTTTATTAGCACTATTAATTGTTTGAGTACTTTTTCCTGTCACTCCTGTTATTTTTACTTTACTATCATTATTCCATGGTTTTATTAAGAAACTTTTGAATATTGTTATATCACTTGATGTATCAATTAAAGCGCGTGTTGTTATATTTGTTTCTACAATGGTTACTTGTATATATACACTTAATAGAAAACTTATTTAATTATTCATTACTCTTTTTACATAATATAGTTTGATCATTATGAGTTATATATAATCCTTCCATTTTTATACTATAATCTTTTAATCTATTTAGAAAACTCATTCCTAGTAGTATACGAGGGTTTATATTCATACTATTATCTATATAACATGGCAATAAAATATTAATTCCTCTTATTTTTATTGGTACTTTAACTTCTAATTCTATAGTATGTATTTGGCCATCAAAATTTACATAACTATATGGTTCAGTTCTATGAGTTATTAATCATTTATTTCTAATTGAAAATATATGACATTCGCTAGCTCCTGTATCTATTAATATATTCGGTCATGTTATATGTTCTCTTCCATTGAAATATTCACCTTCCATCTTCATATTTCCAGCATTTTTATGAAGTTTAATTTATCTTATATTACTAGTTTCTCTTAATTGTTTTTTATCAGGCAATCTAAGACTTTTTGATCTTTTAATTAGTCTTCCATCTTTAAATGTTATTTTATTATCATAATATTCTTCCTCTCTTAATTCTATTATTTCGGGTTTATTTCTTGTTATATCAAGTTCATATTCTTCCGGTGTTAAATTTATCTGCTTATTTGGTTTCTTAGAATAAATATTTCCATAAATATTTCCATAATTAGAATTAGTAAACATATACAAAGCTCTATATTTTATAGTCATAATTTGATCTCATGGTTACATTTCTATGTAATTTGAAATGCAAACCTAAAATTTCATTAAAGTTTTTATCTTTAAATGAAACACAATATTTTGGGTAACAGGTAAATATTAGTTTCTGATATGCTAATATCCTTCTACAGTTTCTAAATAACTATCTTTTAAGTTTATTATTGTTCTATCATGTAAACTTACAGTTAAAAGTGAATATATTCTCTCTCTAAATAAGGATTTAAACATTATTTGTATTCCTGTTAAATAAACATATTGAATTTTTTTACTTTGTTTTTTATTAGTCTTTGTTAATAATTCTACAACCGTATTTTTTGTTAAAATATTTAATGTTATGACATTCATTTATTGCTATTCTTTCTCTTTTTCATATTCTATCTAAAACTTCCCATTTTCCTATTTTCAAGTCTATGGATAATTTTTTGTATTTTCTTGAACTTATTATTATCAAATGTTACTTTTAATCTATAACCATCTATTCCTTCATATTCTTGCATATTTATATTATCACTTTCTATTTCCTCTATTTCTTTATTCCACTTTGATTCATTATCTTCTGATTCAGTTTCACTTATATATACTTCTTGATCATAATATTGTTCAATATCAGATATTTCACTTAATTCATTTTCTATTTGTAAATATTCTTTTTGTAATATTTTAACTTTTTTCTTATTACAATCAGGACTTAAGTGACATATTTCTCCACAATTTCAACATTTGCATTGGCTTTTATCTTTTTTTATAAGGTTTATTTCTCTGTTGTCTATATGGATTATGATTTCTCTTATAATATCTTTTTCTAGATTTTATATATTTTTTCCTAAAATTTCTAAAATTTTTAAATTTTCGATTTTTATGTTTTCTTTTATTACTTCTTATTTTAGAATTACATCCTCATTGTATAGGTTTTTCCATGTCTTCACAACATATTCTAGTTAATTTCCCTGATTTTTTTCAATAATTGTTTTTGTTGACACATATATGCAAGTCTTTCAAATAGAAATTTTATTCTTGATCCTAGTGGTCTAGGTATTCCTAAATTATCTCAACATATTTTTCAAACTTTATTTTAAAATATATTCCCCATGAACGTGGTAACTTATTGTAATACATATTTTGATATAATTCTTGATTTTCATTACTATAAAATTGAACATAATAGTAATTTTTAAATTCACAAGTGCATTCTTTAATTTTACACATATCACATATTGTTAAATTTATTAATTTGATTCTAACATTATCTTTTTCTCTTATTGCTTCTCCTTCAGCATTTCTTATTCAATTTTCTTCTTAAAATTCATCTGCAATACATTCCACTAATTTTTCTATAAATTGTCTATCTTACTTTGTTATTTCTGTTTATACATTTCTTTTAATTAGTGATTTTGTGTCATTACTTATTCATTTCCACAAATTTCTAACATTTCCTTCAAAAAATATTATTAAAAATTATATTCTTCTTTCAGTATTTTCCCATATATTATCTTTATTATACAAAAAGAATAATATCATTGAGTCTGCCCAAGTTAATAAAGCTATCTTAGTATCTACAGTCTAAATCTAATTTTGTTCATCCATGATTAATAAATTTATCATGATTATCATTTAATTCAAATCTATCTCTATATTTATTTTCTTCAGGTGATTGTCTATCTCTTACTTATTATAATATTATTTATATGGTTTATTGTATATAGGTGCATAACTTTCATTTATATCTAGTAATTCTTGTTTTGAAGTTTCTGCTAGATTAGGTCCCCCTCCTGTATTCATTAAGACATGGTATTCGCTTAAATGTTCTAATCGTAATTGATCAAAATTATCTATAAGTAAATCTATTTCTTCATTCATCTTTATTATGTTGTTTTTCTTCAATTTTTACTTTTCCTAATATTTTTTCTCCGGATTTTTCTTCTTTTAATATCTTAGGTACAATATTTTTCATAAATTCATTATCCATACTTCCTATTTCTATTACTATATTTTCTGGTTCGATATGTTTCTTTCCTATTCTAGACATTTCTTTTTCTATAAATTTTTTATCTATTTTCTTATCTTTATTTTTATTATTTTCTTTTAACTCTCTAACTCAAGTTTTAATATATTTATATCACTTCTTGGTTCTTTTATTTCATTTTTCATATCTTGAACATCATTTATTAATGTTTTTATCAACAATTTTAGTTCTTCAATATATTCACTTATTGATATTTTAAACTTTTGGTTCAATATTTTGAGGTTTCGTACCTTAAATAATTTATCATACATATAATCTATATTTAATTCTTTCTTCCATTGATATAATCATTTTATTATCTTCTCTTTTTTCTTTTAATTTTTTAATTTTCTCTATAATCATTCCAATTTTATCTTGGTTTATTATTTCTCCTGATTTTATTTGGAATTCTCTTAACATTTCTTCATTTATATTTTTAATATTTTCTATCATGTCTTTTAATTCTTTAAATTGTATTGTTAATTTATTTTGGATATCTAGTAATTTTCTTTAATATTTTTATCCTGTATATTTAAATGTTGTAATTCTTCTATGGCTATTTTATCTTGTGAATTTATATTTTTATAAGTTTGCCATAAAAAAACACTTATCCAATTTAATTGCATATTAAGAAATCCATCTGATTTTCCCCATGAGCTTAATGGTTGAAACATAGTTGTATTACCTCCTTTTATTTGATAAGATCCTATTGGGAGTCTAAAATTTTCTATTACTTGTTTTTCAAATTTTATTTCTGGTATATTCATTATCTTTTCATAATTTCATTTAAAGCTTTTGTATAGTAATATGTTTTACACATTTTATCTTCATTTTCTTCTTATTGTTCCTTTAGCTTTCCTTTTAAATTATTTTTAATTTAATATTATCTTTTTATTTTTCTATATAATTATCTATATTTTTAACAGTTACATTTTCTAAATATTTTATTATTTTTTCATAATATTTTCTTATTATCATTTGTCATTTTTCTTTTAATTCATATATACGTTTTCTCTCTCTTATAGACTGTTCTGGTTGTAACCATATATTTGTTATATGTCTTATTAAAGCTTTCTTGGTTTTTAATTTTTTATCTAAATCTATTTTAATATCTTCTGGTAAGTATTTATTTATATGGGACCAAGTTCTATGATAATTCATACTTTTCATTATAATATAAAATATTTTCTTCATCTTCAAATTCTTTAATAATTCTTTCATGTATATATTTTTCTTTTATTGATTCTATTATTAGTTTCTCTAATATTTACTATTTTATTTCTATAGGTAATATTTTAATTATCATTAATGTTATTATTTTTAATATATTAGGAATAGGTTCTAAAAATATATAATATTCTTTTTCCTCTTCTAATTTATAATAATTATTTAATTATAATTCCTATGATCTCTATGGCTATTATACCAAACTGGGGGTGCTACTTTGAGCGAACAAAATTCAAATAAATCTAAAATATTAAATTAAATCTTAAAATAAAGTTAAAGGTTATCAAATAAATCTTAAAATAAAATTAAAGGTTTACAAAAATTATAGTGGAATTTTTAAGGGTTTCTTTGAAATCTTTTTATATTATAATGGCTTGATTGATATTTTTATGTTAGGGTATTTTAGGTAGTTTCATATGTTTAGAATAGTCAAAGGCTAGAATGGAAATATGATCTTTTATTTGGGTCATTTCTAGATATACAAATTTGACTGATCAGAGGAGCACAAAATCTATCGTTGTCCAAGTTTTCTTTTTTACTTTCTTCTTCGGCCTCTAATTTAAGGGCGGATCTAGCATGGGGCTAGGCTGGGCTATAACCCAGCCATGCCCCCAACCCACTTGGTAAGAGAGGAGAATTTAATAGTTAAATTGATTAAATATCTATATTAGCCAAACTTCATATTGAGTCCAAGCCCAATTATCTAAATATTCTTTCATGATATTAATAAAATGTGAACAATTTTATACCATATTATATTTTTATTTAATGCATATTTTACTTATAATTATATACAAACTTTTATAATAAATAAAATTTTATTGATTAGAGCTAAAATAAATTACTTATTTTTATAATAAATATTTGGTTAAGCTTAAAGTAATTAAATCTTTTAGTTTTAAAAATATTCTCATATATAACTTATTCATGCTTATAAGAAATAAACTTACTTATTTTAACCATGAAATTGATGTTACTAACAAAATAAGTACCTTACTTTATATTTCATCTTACAATAAAAAAAATATTTATAAAAACTTATTTATTTATAAATAATAAGATTATATGTATATTATAGAAATCGTTTTTTCACTTTGGGTGGATTTTTCACTCATGATAGAATGTGTTGGTATAAAAGATTGATGCCACATTAGATAATATTTTGAGAATTGTGACGTATAATAATGTATTTTTCATTGTCTTTTTGGTCAAAACTTTCTGTTGTTTAAAACAAATGGTAATAAAATTTTTGAGTACTTTTTTTTTTAGTTTTTGATTGATGGATATATATCGTTTGCTTATGTTTATCGTGCTTCTATTGGTTTATATTTTTGAAGGTGAGCATCGATTTTGTATTTCGCAAGAAAAAGTCGAATATGTAATGAAAATTTAAATTTGTACTTCATTGAGTGTCAGATGCTATTCGTCAGAAATGTAATGGTGTAGTCTCCTAAACTCGATTTCTTGTAGCGTGAGTTTATTTAGAATTTTTAAATTTTAGGCCATCCTACAATCATTTCCTAGCTCCGCCCCTGGTCGGCCCTCTAATCATAAGTCTCGACCACTTCTACGTAAGAAATCTTTGAAAATCAGTCATTCCTGCCATTTGAAGCTTGTATAACCTCCGAATAGCCGGTGGCGGGGAAATACATCTTCCGTTGTTTAAACAGTGTCGAACTGACTTATATGTCTTATGCATTTTCATTACAGAAGGATAACAAAGAAACAACTGTTTCCTGATAAGTGACAACCATAAAACTTGTAAATGTGACTAAATTTGAGGGTGGATTGTGAGAATCGGATTATAAGTAGGAATAATATGTAAAAATAATAAAAATGAATTTAGAATCGGAACACAAGTTGAACAAATATGTAAGAAGATAAAAAATAAAAATTACACTAGAAAAATAAATGGGCTAGGGACTAGATCGAACCCCTAAATCCATCCCTGAAGTTGACATGTGTTACTTTTGTAAACATTTAAAGAAAAATGTTATAACATCAATTTAGGTAGTATTATATAATAAATTCAATAAAATGTGAAATTAAGTGATTTATTTAATTGTAGTTCTCATTTATGTTATGTTAGTGTTATCCGGACTAATGTTTTAATACCACTAATACATATGTACGCACTTATAAAAACGATTATTTCCTTATGAGGTTAAAATTCCATAGTACACTTCGATTGCTGCACAATTAGGGATTGAAATGAAACATAGAATCAAGCTCGAATTGCAATGAGAAATCTTGTTTAATCAGGTCCGTAGGCCAAGGACAGGACAGAAAAGTCTGCCCAGGACGAGGAATGGCTCTCACCCCGAACCCATCCCAAATAACAATTTTTTTTATTTCTTAATATAATTAATATTATTGAATTATAGTTTTTTTATTTTTATTAATTAAATCAATACGTGAAAATTTTGGTTGTTGTAATTGAAATATATATGCTTTATTGGTAATAAAAATTCAAAGGTTGATTCACAATTTTTGCAGGGTTTAAAAAGTAACAATTAGGTTGCTTGAATTATTATTATTATTTTTGTTGATTTTCTAAACTTAAATTTTATTGAATTTGGTGAAATACTAGGCATATTTCCTTTGACGCCGTTAATTAATTGTTTACAATTTCATTCTGATTGGTCAATCACACAGAGTTAATTTGACACTGTTAATGGAGAGTTTACTATTCCATGGCGTGATGTCAATTCTTTATTGATATTAATCAATCTCAATTTCTAAGAACTGTGCAACAAAACGTGGTGTATTATAAAGTACTGAGTGTGTTATATTAATGAAATTTATTATTTCTAAAATTAATACTTACATTTTATGTTACTTTTCTGATTCGCATGTAGTTATGGATTCATTAATGTATTTGTCAATTTACGATAATTTAGGAATGAAAGCAATGAATATATGGGATTGTACATACATTAATTCTTTGGATATGCTTTTTTACTCGTTTGAATATGGAATCAACAAAAATAGCAATAATAATATGACAAGTGTATTTTGTACATATTGAAATATTTATAGTGATTTGGGTGAGTTATAACTTAATTATGGATTAATTATATTTGCTAGGTTGAACTCGATGCAAATTTATGAAATTGGAAGAAAGTAACGAAAAATTGGCAAAAACGAAAGAAATTCAAAATTTGGGGAACCAAAATGTAAATATTTAATAGATGATTCGAACCATAAAATGACGATTTAAGATCACATATAATCAACTGGATGTAATTGAAAGTCAAATGAGTAAAACAAATTTGAAGTATTTTCACAAGTCAATTTCTAGGCGAAAAGTTATCTCCGAATTTCTAGCCTCAACTTGAAACCTAATTTTCGGATAGTAAACGTTCAATTTGAGAAAATTGCACTTTTAGAAGAATTGTAGCCTTTTGAGTAATTTTTTCAACGCACTTTGAATTATCTCAATCGGATATCGTGATAAAAAAAAATTATAACCAAAATATCGAAAGTTGTTCATGGACGACGCGACGCAAACCAGCGCGCACGCGAAACACAAATTTTATGACCCGAGAGCCATATGGTTTAATGGCGCGCATGGGCTACTTTCGCGGATGAATCAACAATTTTCTTTTGCGATTCAAACTCTTTTGAAACTCAAATTAGACGCGATTTTGACTTATTTTCTAACTCTTATAATTACAAAATGAGTGCTACACATTGAAAAAAAAAATCTCTTTTGCCTCTTTGTACACAATAATATCATCAAATTTATCAAGAAAAAAGAGTCATTTGCTATATTTTGAGAGAATAAATCAAGCCATAGCAAGGAATTGAAGGTCAATTACATCAAAATTTTGAAGAATTCAACATTGAACTTGAAAATAAACATTTTTTGAGTTATTTCATGATCTTAATGATATTTTTCTATCATTCTTATAATTTATTTAAAAACGTGCTAGACTAGATTCATTTTTGTATTGGATGAAAATGAACCTTATTTATTATTTTTTTCTAATTCAAAACCAATAATTTTGTATTCTTGCGTTCTTGATTAATTTTGTATACTTATTACATTATTTAATCGACTGGCCACCAATTAGATAATTATTTACTTGTTGTAGTATTAAGTGACTCACAATAAGTTTAGAACGCAACAAAATTAACACATGTGCAATAGATATTAAGAATGATATTTATCACGTGTGCAATCATATAAATAATCTAAAATTTAATGCATTATAATCATTTGAATTCAAATTAGCAATAAATTCGAGTCATGGTTAGATTAAAATTAATTGATATTGAAAAATAAAATTATATAATATAACTTTATCGATTGTCAAGAACGCATGAACAAAATTAAATTACAAATTAAGAATTCAAATAGATAGTGATTGACGGATTCGAAATCTAATACAATCATTCATAATTTAATAGAAAATCAAACTCTTACAACTTTTTAAGATTAATTTAGGATAAATCAAATCAAACACTCTTTTGTGTTACATATTTCGTATTTCATATAAAACTAATAAACTTGAATTGAATTTATTCTTTGTGGGACGACACTCTCAACTCCCTAAATTTATTATTGTCAACGATCTCGTACACTTGCTAGAGTTTCGCACGACAAAATTTTTTGTCGCCGCGGCCGGGGAATAAAAATATTTAATTTGAATTTATTAGTTTATATAGTTTTGGAATTTTCTTTTATTTTGTTTTAGGCTATTATTTACACTTTCAATCTCTTTTGTTTATTTTTTTGGCAGTTTATGTAAGATTCTAAAGAAATAGAGCTTCTACCATTGGATTTGAGATCGAAAGAACTTTCAGACAACAAAGAGAAGAAACATGGTAGAAACCTAAAATCAAGTTCAATTACCACCAGATGCACTAGAACAACCAGAATCAAGAGAAGTTCTTAGGGATTATATAAATCACATATCAGCTCCTGTACAACCAACTATTATTTATAGACATTTTGGGAAGGCCAACTTCCACATTCAACTAGATTTCATCAACTTGTTTCAAAATTATCAGAACGTCAAGTTCTCGGAAAATCAACTGAAAATCCTCATGAACACATAAAAGCTTTCCAAATGCTTTAAGAGGTGATCAGCTATGAAGGCATCTCAGCTGATACTTTTCGAATGCGCCTATTCCCTCATACTTTAAAGGAAAACACATGAGAATGGCTAAACTCACTATTTCATGGGAGCATCGTTTCATGGAATGACATGGTATAGAAATTCATTTTGAAATTCTTCCCACCTTCACAGAGACAATAGAACAATCCTTACACAACACCTATAATCCCGGTTGGAGAAAGTATCTTAACTTCTCATTGATTAATAATCAAGGTCAAGGATGTCAAATTCAGGACAACTTACTAGGATTTCAAAACAACAAGAGAAGTCATCGTTGGAAGAATTAGTAGCTAAGTTCATTACCAAAAGTGAGATTAATTTTCAAAACCATTAAGCTATTCTTCAAAACTAGCAGGCCACAATTAAAAAATTGGAAACTCGTGTAAGGCAGATAGAAGCTGCATTAGCCAAGCGACACAGAAAATAACCCACGGGAACAAGTATTAGCAGTGAAAGCTGTGAATTATGCAATTATTGAGACACAAGAAATTAAACATACATCCCATGTTCGAGCATAAGCACGCCTATTCAATTCTCTTAAAGACTTCAATAGAAGTCAAAAGAGGAACAAGTTCATAAATTAAAGATAATCAACTAACAAAAAATCCAACATACCCTCTCAAGATCTTGAAATATGAGGAAGAAAATGAAATGAAAATTTTATGGTAGAAGACTCTGAATTTATGGAGCTTGTGGAGTGACTGACGACGGTCAATGGAGGCGAAGAAATTTGAGAATTGAGAGTGCTATGCGATTGCAGGGATGATAAGTTCGGTTTATATTTGGGGAAATGACTCGAAAGCCCAATACTTACAAAAAAAAAAAAGATTTGAATTGGGTTGGACCCAAAGTTCAGTGCAAGCCTCATCCCATGCCTTCTCCTTTTGGGATTATGAAACTTTCTGAATCGGATTAAGAAAAAATTTCTAATTTAATAAAATTGTAAACACATCATAATTTAAAGGTCCTTTTGGGATTAGGTTTTAATGATAAAATCATAAATTTTACCAGAACTATGAAAATTACTAGAAAAAAGGAACCTATTGATTAAAAAATCTCCCCCTTTTTTACTTCTAAATTTTACGTGTTGGCTATTGGGTTGGCTATACTATTTGACACATAAGTATTCAGACATATCAACTCATATATAATATGCATTAGATGTTTGCTTTGGTCCTTATAAAAATAAATATATTGATTGACACTTAATAATCTATTGTTACATGACATGTGATAAAAAAAAAAATGCTTAACATAGACAAAATGGATGACATGATCTATCACCATTTTCATGCGTCTATTTTTTTTTTTTAAAGGTTCTTTGAATTTTATTGCGGCCACTGACGGTAAACTGTCACTACCACTCTAACTCACTCGAAATCTTAAATCCGCCATTGACGTAACCTCAACATTGATGACAACTTAATTGGTAGCCCTATTAACATTTTCTCCCCAATCATTCGTCACTTCATTTTTAATATGCTCTCAGACTGTGTCAACCTCATCACTCACGTCAATCACCCACTCATGCTTAACGTTGCGTTCTCTCCCACTAGCCCATTAGCACTGTCTTCGACTTCAAACTCATCCTCCTCAATTACCTCTCCATCTACAATCTTCCTTACTGCATCTTTCACATTAAACCATCTAATTTATTATTATTATTATTATTATTATTATTTGCGTGTAAGAAACTTATCATATATAAATAAAAGAGTCACTTGGTATCCTACTATTCATAAGCCGAGCCGAGCCAAATGGCTTTATGGCTCGGCTCAACTAAGCCGGTTTGTTTTTGGGTTATTGTTTACAAGTCAAATGGCTTGACGGCTCCTTTTTTTTTTTTTAACGTTTTTGAAATTTGTTGGAAATGTTGAATTGCGGTCATAATACATATATGAATGATAAATTTTA
>CAIGRP010045721.1:0-22030 GCA_903798385.1 Fraxinus cuspidata
AGTACAAGCCATAAGTTATTTATAACCCCAATAATTTAAGACATTAAGTTTAAATAAATTTGATTACAAAGATTTAATAAATAATTGGATTGCCACAATGGTCATCTGCATGGTATTTCATATAGGCAACCCAAGTTCGAATCACCATGCATATATTTTTATAAAGCATTTTATAAAATTATTTTTTTTTAAAAATAATAAACTCCTTATTATTGCACATTAAGAACAATTATTAAAATAATTATTTATTAGTGAGCATTCATAGAGATAAGTAACAATTATATAAATAGTTCATTTTTTAATTTTTTTTATTATGTAATTGTTTTATAAAACGTTTTATAAGAATTATTTTTTATGGGCTTGATACTCTTTAAATTCCTAGTTAAAAACTCAATTTAACAAGATTAATAATAATATAACTCTCCCATTTAGTTTTTCACCAAAATGGAGGTTATAAAAAGAGGAAAATCATTTTTTAACTACACCTCCCCTCAAATCCGAAAATTACACTTATTTTCTCTAAAAAAAAAAAAATTTATAAGGGTGTGAAAGAGAAAGTGCACAATTTGATCAAGGAGAAAGATTTTCAAAAGAAAGAAAAACATAGCAGAGGTGTAGATTTCTTAAAGCTTCGAGTGCCGTTGGGAAACATTATTCATCGTTCAAA
Source organism: Fraxinus cuspidata (assembly GCA_903798385.1). NCBI lineage: Eukaryota > Viridiplantae > Streptophyta > Magnoliopsida > Lamiales > Oleaceae > Fraxinus > Fraxinus cuspidata. The sequence goes on from CAIGRP010045721.1 coordinate 668, forward strand.
TTCATATATTTCAAAGTTTCAAATTAAGGTAGGTAGAGGTGCAAGTGTTTATTTCATTTTCAAATTATGATTTTTCATTAAAAGTTTGAATGAAGTGGTACCTCCGGGTACGGTACTTCGGCACTACTATAATTTGAATAATNCATCCATTTCGAAGTTTCAAATTAAGCTAGGTAGAGGTGCAAGCGTATATTTATTTTCACAATTATGATTTTTCATTAAAAGTTTGAATGAAGTGGTACCTCCGGGTACGGTACTTCGGCACTACTATAATTTGAATAATCATTTTCCAACTCTACGTGTTATGATAATGCTATAGAAATCGAATTTTGCAGATAATCCCTCTACGTGGGATGGTATGAATTTATAGTTCGAAATTTTTAATTAGATAACGAAATGCACCGATGACCCCTATTGAGTTTCAAACTCATGAGTTAATTGCCCTTCTACAGGTTGATTTGATATGCTTGGGATGATGATAGAAGATGATGCAACATGCTATGGAGATATTAGTGAATTAACGTTTTTAATTCAATTATACAACATTTATGCTTTTTTTATTTGATTTCTATGAACATCATATGTGGAACTATTCTAAGATTATTTTTTACATGAATAAGTTATGTTTAAAAGTAGTTATGTGTTATATAAATTAATTTACAAGTCACAATTTATCACAAAAGAAAGTGTTAGCGATTTAATTCAAAAATTCATAACTCAATTGTTACTTTAGATTTTTCGACAAAATCAGTGTTTTTTGATAGCCTCATAGGTTATCTAATGAATAAACTTGGAATCATGTCAATCCGATGTCAGTAGAATTTTATGTTCCTTAAAGCAAATTGCACTAGGTAGTGTTGTTGTTTTCAACTTCTGCCCTTGACTTTAAAATTTCGTAACTCAATCGTTACTTAATCTTTGGACGAAACCAATGACGTTTGATAGCCTCATGGATTAGCTATTGAATTAATTTTAAATCATATCAATTCAACATCTGTAGAATTTTATATGTCATTTTAATTAAACTGTGCTGGGTTACCTTCTAAACCAAGTGACTTTGAGATTTTGAAAAATATTTTAATGCCTCATATGTTGCCGACGGCAGCTAATTTTTGGATATGTCATAATATAAAGAATTTCCTACTTTACTATAAAATTTCATGGAGTTTCGAGGTCGACAGCTATGAAAACAAATATATTTTTAAAATTGTCACTAAGATAGAAAACAAAAGCAGCAACATTTATTTTTTCATTTTCTTCCTACAATTTCATGTCAATAATGTGACTTTATTTCTAAGAAATTATTAGATAATCCCTTAATATGAAATGATATTATTTAGTATTAAATAATTTTCGAATTAAATTCTTAAGTTAAATTTTTATACTTTCCACTAAAAGTATAGTTAATTATTTTATTAAGTCTACGGTCTACGGGTAAAGTAAAGTTAATATAGTGACGTTTCGATCCATGCGGGTCGGGACATTTACACAGTGAAACTCACAATTTCCGTTATTTTGGACTCAGAGTGCTAATTTTACAAATGTTTAGAATTGCTTGTAACACAAATTGAACGTTAAGGTAAAGTTTGAAAAAATTCAAAGGTTTAGGTCTGCTGCTATAATTTTTCCTTGTATTTATGAAGAGATGTCAACGAGTCGGTTGGGCCGAGTCAGGTCGCGAGTCGAAAATTGTGGCTCGAGTGAGGCCCGAACAAAAAAAATTCGGGTTTTTTTGACTCGAGCCGACTCAAAATTTTTTTAAAAAATAAAAATAATTGGTTGCAAGTCAAGCAATTGCTTGTGACCCAAGCTATTTTGGCGTGCCGTGGGGTTGGCCCATGTGGCTCGACGAGCCACATAGGCTGACTTGGGCTTGGGCATGGGTCATCGCTCAAAAATGAAGCTCAGCCCAAGCCGACTTGAGCTTTTTACAGGCTAACTTGCTGACTGTTGAGCCAACTAGCGAAATTGACATTCTATATTTATGTCATCAATGTTTCACCCATATTATTTTCCTTAAACTTCAATTAGTTGATACATGTTGTGACAATTTTATAATTTTTTATATATTTTTTAAAATAAATCCATCGTCAATAAAAAGATATTCTAATTAAAGGTAGTTGATACATGTTGTGACAATTTTATGATTTTTGTTTTAAATAAATCCATCGTCAACAACAAGATATTCTAATTAAATGTAATTAACACATAACATCCTTATCTTTTACTGTTATTGTAAGAAACGTCATTACTTTTCACTTTTTTGTATTTTTAGACATATTTTCAAATTTTATTACGCAAAAGGTTATTTTCATCCATTTTATCAATTAAAAATTGTGAAATGACGAATATACTCGTCTGTTTAAATAAAAGAAAAAGAAATAACTAATTGCAATCATAGTCCCAAATTTCTTAAAAAGTGCAAACGAGTCTCCAAATAAATTATTAAAAGGGTAATTAGCATATAACGTCTGTACATTTTATTATTATTGTGAAAAACATCCATACATTTCATTTTCTTAACATTTTCACCCTTAGTTAAATATTTGATTACGCAAACCATCATTTATATCTCTTTCCATCTAATTTTTCAATAAAAAATTGTGAAATGACGAATATAACCTCCAATTTAAATTTAGAAATAAAGAACTAATTGAAATCATAATTCTAGATTTTCTTAAAAAATACAAACGAGTCCCAAATAAATTATGAAAAAAATTAGAAATAAAAAAAAATTAAGTGAAAACGAGTCCCAAATAAATTACTAAAAAAAAATTTAAAAATTAAAAAAAAATTAAAAGTGTAAACAAGTCCCAAATAAATTATTAAAAATAGAAATCTTAAAAATTGTTTTTGTATTTAAATAGGGGATATATTCATCATTTCAAATCTTTTTATTAAGAAATTGGATGAAAATAGATAGAATTGACGATTTGCGTAATCAAAAGTGTGATTAAGGGTCAAAATGCCAAAAAATGAAATGTATGGATGTTTTTCACAATAATAATGAAAGATGTGGACATTACATGCCAATTACATTTTTAATAATTTATTTGTGACTCATTTGCACTTTTTAAAATAATTGAGACTATGATTGGAATTAATTCTTTATTTTTATTTTATTTAAATAGAAGTGTATATTAATCATTTCACAATTTTTAATTGAAAAAATGAATGAAAATAATCTGTTGTGCAATGAAATATGGAAATAAGGGTGAAAATGTCAAAAAAAAGAAAAGTAGTGATGTTTTCTACAATAATAGTGAAATATAAGAACGTTACGTGCTAATTACCCTTTTAATTAATGGGATAAAAAGATGTTGAGAATATACTGTAATAATAAGTAAATGTTGAAGTTGGGTTAAATCCACCAATGGTCATTCAATTTTATATTTAGTGTTGTCGTGACCATCCAATTTGATTTTGTTTCACCATAGTCGACCGACTTTATATTTAGTGTTATCATGATCACAAAATTTGATTTTATTTTACCATTGTTATCTAATTTTATATAACATTTCATCATGACCACACATTTTCATATAATATTTCACCATTGTCACCCAACTTTTTTTTTTCTTTTTCACTATTTTCACTAATTTTAAGATGGATAAAATGGTAACTTTGTGTCATAGATTGTTTGAGCCCCATTTTTTTTTTCCCCAAAAAATACAATTTGAAATAGTGTTACAAATGTGTCCCAAAATTGTAACTTGTGATCATCCTGCTACAAATAACAGATTCTGATGGGAATATATAATCATCCATTCACAAATTTTCTCAAAATCATTGTAACTCGTAATAATTACTTTGCCAGATTCTTCTGGCATTATTCTTGTTTTTTTTGCTTATTGGCGGAACTTCAATCAATTGTAGCGTTCGCACAGGCTTTCGGATTTGCGAATAAATTCGAATAACGTTCAGTACTGAAATTGGAAAACTATTTCCAACTTCAATCAATTGGTGCATGCAGTCGATGGCGCAATTATGTTGATACGGGTTTTGATCTAATTGCGGTGGTGGAGGGTTGACATCGTGGACGGAAGGTTGCCGGCGGAGGTGGAGGTCTGTATAATTATTATTCTGCAATTGTACTACTTCGCCCATTACTTCATCTTTTTCATTCACGTTATTCTCTTCTTTTCGATTTAACGTTATTTTGTTTGCATTTTTTTATTTGGGCTTCTCTGTTCACGATTATTTATTTATTTATTTTGTATCCGATTCTCCATTATGTTATTTACTACAGAAGGTTAAATTAGATTACTAGGAGACGGCGTAATGTAAAATCAGTTTTATTTTTTATTAAACAATCGAGTGCTTTATTGAGTAATTAGAATCGTGGTATACCAAATGAGCAGCAAGAGAACTACAAAAATGAAAAATGTTTTGCTAGGCTAAATGTGAGTAACTGATTTTTCTTAGTGAAGTTTTATGTTGAAAGCAGTTAAAAAAAGTAATTTACTTTCTTCCACCAGGGGAAGGCAAAGGAGGAATACTTTGCTCTTTCCTGAAGAAATTATCTGGGTCAATCATGGTCTCAGCTTTCACTAGTCTGGCAAAATTACGCTTGAAGAACTTGAACCCATAAACACCTTTGATTCATTGCAAGTGTTTTTACCGTTGTCGGTAGTGCCAATGTCAAGGTTCATGTAACTGAGACACGCTTCTCCAGGGTTCTTTGACACTAAAGGAGTCATGCAACTATGAAGTGTTCTTGTCTGCTCCACGCAGTTCTTATCTGATGCAGCATCATCTTGATCCCAGTTCATGAAATACTGTAATTTGAAGATGTTACCAGCAGGTAGGGAAATGGCATTGCTGACTTTCAAATTTCATCCATTTTTCCACCATAGGCATTGAAAAACATCCCGGTTTTTCCTAACTTCATTATTTTCTTCCGCAATCCATCCTATGGGATCAGAGTTTTTAGGTAATCTGATTTTCTCTATAAGAAGTTTGGTGAACCACCTTTTCCGTAAAGGAATATGTTTTCAGATGTATCGTTATCAAATTTTACCCAGAATAGGACGGCTTGAATCCATCTTGTTAAGTTTAAAATTGTAATTGGTAATTTCCTAAGTCAAAATTATATTTTAGTTGAATTGTATTAGGAATGAATTGAATTATAATCAAAGTCAAAATAGGTTTAGTAAAGTCCAAGTTATTGTAAAAATAGTTTGGGATTTCTAGAGTCCACAAAGAAATCCAAGAAGAAGATCAAGATTCGGACTCGAAAAAGTTGATATCAAGAAGGATGCTTTTTTGCTAGCCTATCGTCTAGCCGATGCTCGAGTGGCAACAGCAGAACCTTTGCTGCCCACCTAGCCCTTGAGCGACAGATGCACCGCTCGCATAGTCGTCCAGCAATCCTGTTTTGCTTCAAACACTTGATTTTAAACCCTTTTTCATCCCAAATACTATCCCTTATGTATATCCAACCTCAAGAATGTCCCAAAGTATGTTGAATCATATATTTTAATAGAAATCATTCATTTGAAGATCCAAAACACTTTTTTTTATTCCAAGATTCAACCACCATATTTTTTGAGCCATAAATTCATACAAACTTTGATTTGTTGATGGAGCTATAAACCTTTACATTAAACCATAGATTAAAATACACAAGATCTTTGATCAAACACCAAACATACCTTCGCTAATTAGTCTTTAGAGTTGCTGGAGTTTTGGGAAGAGGTGCTTGGAGTTCCAGCACTGAAGAACGAGGTTCGTTCTTGGAGGTCCACAGGAAATAAACGATACCAGATGTCGGGAGTTGGTGTGAGGAGCATGTAGTCTAGGAAGGTTCAAGGCGATTACATGAAGAAGATTAGAAGGGACTAAGGGTTTGTCGGATCTGCATGATACCGTAAGTCTCATTGTTTATAGTAGATTGTTGATTGGCAAAGTGTTTAGAGTTTTTGATCATTTGCGAAGAGTTTTGTCCGTGATCATATCGGTGTTATTTACTACTTTCTATTTACAAACTGAGTATTCAAAATTAGGATAAATTGACTTGGTTAGCCTAATCATCTAGAAACAATGAATTAGTGACTTATTGCTTTTACTTTGTGTAATTCTGCATGTTGGGTCTATATAAAACATTATTTTGAAACTTCCACATCTCATTTCCATGCAATCTTGTTTGGTAAATCTCAGTTTCGGAAATCTGTATTCGTTACAGACAGTAAACTGTTAGAATCACCAAGAAATAACCCAATAAATGTTGCTCCCACATTTTACAGTAGTTGGTAGCAGTTTTTTGAGTTTGTTTTCCAATATGACCCCAAAACTAGCACCCTAACCCTCTTTGATTCCCAGAAAAGGTCCTTTCCAATCGCTTTCTTATCCAAAACTTTACATTTTCAACAATTTTTGCTTCAATCGCAATATGCCATAGCCACCCCCACTTATGTGCCCACCAATACCCATAGTTGGACAGACCCCTGCTGGAAATCCTTTGACTTTGCTCTTTTGCTAAATTCTGTAACAAAGTTCACCAACCGTTTCCCCCAGATTGTACCCAGGCAGATTCATTCTTGTCGTAAATATCGATATAACTGAGATTGAACATGTCAAAAATGATAAATGGAATGTTAGACTCGTAGTCATGACCACCACTATGGATTTTGAGTTGCACTCCTATGATTTTTGCGCTAATTATGGTTGTTTGGACATCAGATTCTTTCATAGGGGTGACAACCAGCAAAGGTTTTCTAGTTTTGAAGTGTTGAAATGGCGATTTCTGATATAGTCTTGTAAAATGGGTGTATATGATGCATTATAATGGCTGAATATTATCTTAGAGAATTCATCTTTTGAATTTGTCTTGCTTGCTAAGCAATGGACCAAGTTGTCATAAACTGAATATGTGGCTGCAGCTAAGAAGGAAACTAGAATGTATAAAAGCGACAGAAACAGCAACATTTACACAGGCATGAAAGGATTAAATGATCAAAAAGCGTTTCTCATATTTCAGATTGTGTTGGAAACAATGTTCGTTCAATGCCTTATATACACATTACAGACAAGGTGTTTGCTTTCTTTAAATTGACAAACTGGGTATTATTACCCCAGTAGGGTATAATTAAGAGGCTACCATATTGTATTGGAATTTTTTGTCGAGAAAAGGAACAGATTGCAGATTAAAAAAGTAAAACAAGATTTTGGTGATTCATAATCTATTTTGGTCAAACAGAACCAGCAGAGTTAAATCTTACTTAATAATTAAAATTATAAATATGATTTTGGTATTCCATTCTTTATGTGGACGGACGCTATCATCTAGTGTCATCAATAAACTTACATGAATAGGCATGGAAAATATTGAGATTTTATTATGAAGTTATGATTCTGGTGATGTTTGAACAAGACAATAATCTAATTTAGTCTACTAGAATTCTCAGAGAGTTTGATTTATTATAGTGAATGAACATTCTCCTAATAATGATATATCTTAATATTCTGCACCATATGACAAGGAAGACTAAGTATTGTCATCTTCATATGGTAATTGTTTAGGAGAAAGGTTCTTTCTTGTCCTCTTAAAAATTTACCAAATTTCTATATGATTGCATGAATAAGTGAGTAGAATGTAATAAATAGCTTAATAAAGAAGTGAATTTACCTTTTATTAATGCCTTCTTGTGTTGGAGTAATTGGTTTCTAATTGTGAATCTCATAGAATGTTAGCATGGTTTGAGGAATAAAGGTCGTATCGATTACTTTAACCGTGAAATTGTCAAGTTAGTTCCATTTCATTATCTTCTAACATATGGCGTCGTTTTTTTTCTTTCTTTTTTTCTCCAAATAGGTGAACAAAGTCCAAGGTCTGATAAACATTTTCGCTTAATTTCTGATTTAGTTTATTTTCAAAGGGAGCCAAGTTTCAACCTATGTGAGCATGTTTGTTACAATGACTTTGAGATAAACATACAATTCAAATAGGTTGAAAAAGACAGGATACAAATAATCATTTATTCAACTTATTTGTAATAACACATTTTTTAAAGCAAATTCATCAAGAGTTCATCAATTGTTTGTAATGTCATAATTGTTCTTAATGTGGCACTGCAAAGAATAGGCAACAAGAGAAAAGCTACACAAAGAGTTATGGTGGCAGACTGACATTGTGGGTGAGAGGGTTGGGGGCAATTGTGGAGGTCTGTATAATTCTTATTCTTGCAGTTGTAAGTCTTTACTTTGTTATCTTTTTCCATTAATGTAATTCTGATCTTTTTCAATATCATGTTAAATCTGATTTCTTGAATGCAATTTATCGTAATATTTTATTTGGGCTTCACTGGACATGATTTTTTGATATTAGATTCTCCATTCTGTTGTGTTCTACAGAAGGTTAACTTATTAATGTAGGAGTATCTGTATTTCAATTCACTTTTGAAATACCAAACTTTCTTCGACATTAGTCCCCTGGCCAGTAAAAGATGTGAAGTCAGTTTTTTAGTAATTGACAATCAAGTGTTCTATTGACTAATTAGAAACATGGTGCACAAATGAGAAACAAGAGAGAAGAAAAATGAAAAATCTTTTGATTTATTAAAGAACCTGCAGCTAACTTCTATTAGTGTAGCTTCATGCTGATAGTACTTCGAAAATCATATTCTAATATGTGAAATATCTAATTATAATTTACTTTCTTCCACCACGGGAAGGCAAAGGAGGAATGCTTTGTTCATTCCTGAAGAAATTTTCTGGGTCAATCATGGTCTTAACTTTCACCAATCTGTCAAAATTACCTTTGAAGAACTTGACCCCATAAACCTTAGCTTCATTGTAAGTGTTTTTACCATTGTCAGTAGTTCCAATATCAAGGTCCCTGTAATTAAGATATGCTTCTCTAGGGTTCTTCGAGACAAAAGGAGTCATGTAACTATAAAGTGTTCTTGTCTGCTCCACGTACTTCTTATCTAATGCAGCATCATCTTCATCCCAGTTCGCGAAATACTGTATTTTGAAGATGTTCCCTGCACGGTGAGGAAATGGCGTTGCTGACTCTGGAATTTCATCCATTTTCCCACCGTAGGCATTGAAAACCATCCCTGCTTTTCCTAACTCAATTATTTTCTTCCATAATCCCTCCAATCCTTCCTTTGGGATCGGAGCTTTGAGATAATCTGATTTTCTCTTGAAGAAGTTTGGTGGACCACCTTTTCTGTCAAGTAATATGCTTTCTGATGTACCGTTGTCAAAATTTCCCCAGAATAGGACGGATTGAATCCAGCTCATTTCCTTGCAATCTTGTTGTGTCAATCCCAGTTCAGGAAATCCAGTTTTCATTAAAGAGAGTATACTGTTAGAATCACCGAGAAATAACCCAATAAATGTTGCTCTAACAGTATCCTTATTCTTTATAGTAGTTGGTTGCAGAAGAAGCCTTATGAAGAGATTGTTGTCAATCTTGTTTGCAACAAACTGCCAGCGATAGATAAGATCTGACACATTATCTTCTAAGGTTTTGATAACCCGAAAAACTGTCACAACAGGAGGTACAGGGACTAGTTTGAGTTTGTAAGCCAAAACGATCCCAAAACTAGCACCACCACCCCCTCTGATTGCCCAGAAAAGGTCCTCTCCCATTGCTTTCCTGTCTAAAATTCTACCTTTTACATCAACAATTTGTGCATCAATCACATTATCAACACTGAGGCCATATTTACGTAATAAGTTGCCATAGCCTCCCCCACTTATGTGCCCTCCAATACCCATAGTTGGACAGATCCCTGCCGGGAATCCATGGACTTTGCTCTTTTTCCAAATACTATAATAAAGTTCACCAACTATTGCCCCGGATTGTACCCAGGCAGTTTCATCCTTGATGTCAACATTGATAGACCTGAGATTGAACATGTCAAGAATGATAAACGGAACATTAGACACATAAGAGATACCTTCATAATCATGACCACCGCTACGGATTTTGAGTTGGACTCCTATCTGTTTTGCACAAATTATGGTAGTTTGGACATCGGATGCATTCAAAGCAGTGACAATCAACAAAGGCTTTCTGGTTGTGGAAGTGCTGAAACGGCTGTTTCTGACATAGTCTTGTAAAATGTGTGTAAAGGAAGAATTATTAGGGCTGTAGATTATCTTAGAGAGATGATCTTTCGTGCTCGTCTTGCTTGATAAGCACTGGACGAAGTTTTCATAAACTGGACCGGCGGCTGCATTTGAGAAGGGAAAGAGTGTGCACAAAACCGATACAAACAGCAACATTGACATAGGCGTGAAAGGATTAGAAGATTGAAAAATGTCACTCATTTTTCTTGGTTTTTGTTTAGTATTTGCATTACAATACTCCTTAAATACACATTTAAAGAAAAGATTTCTCTTTGTGGGCTAATTATGTCAAAAAGATATTTATATTTACTTGCCTTGAGTTGTCAAAATAGGTGTTGTATTACCAATATTTTGGTAGAATGAGTGAATAATATGGCAAATTTTTGGGAATTGATACAATAAAATTTTCGTAATCCATTCTTTATCTATTGAATATAAACATAATCTATTGTAATCAAACACAATCAGGTTCTGTATGTGGAGGAATACCATAATCTTGTCAATACATGGCAAAATATTGAGATTTTATTATGACCATATGATTCTAATGCTCAATTTTGGGTCTGTTTGGGATGCTGCTGTGAATATACATTCTTTATGTTATGAATAACATAATCTTGAATAGTAAAGTAGTTTTCCAAAGAGTTTGATTAATTCTAGTGGTACATTCTTAATATTCTGAATTAAGGAAGACTATAAATTTTCTGGTCTTTATACCGTAACTGTTGAGAATAAAAAATGATGCCTTATCCTCTGGGAAATTTTCTTATTTTCGATATGATTAATGAATCACTGAATAGAATGTGATAATTAGCTAAACAAAGAAGTGAATTTTGTGGTGGGGTAATTGGTTTCTAATTGTGTAGTTTCAACACTGGGAGAATCCAACTGATGCAGTGGATCTCACAGAATGTAAAGGTCGATTTCTTGATTACTTGAACTGGAAATTCAGTTTCATTATTCTCAAATTTACTTCTTTGCATTTTTTTTTCCTCTCCATATAGGTGAACAAAGTCTTAATGGTTGGAAAGTATTTTCTCCAAAATTAGCCGAGTGTCAACCTATGTTAGCATGTTTGGAACAATAATGAGTCGAGTCAAATGTACCAAACATATAGGTTAATAGAGAAGGTTAATAGCGTAATCTAGTATAGTCAAGTATGACTCACAAAGAGTTCGACTAAGATGTGTAATCCACCCAGATTTTATTGGATTTTAAAAAGTTAATTAAAATTTAGGAGTCCCTAACTCGTATTTTAGTACATTTCGGCTAAATTTAGGTGTCATCAACTCAGATGACAATAAATTTTATTAAAAATCAGATATCTCCAATAATTCATGGATTTCTAAAGATTTCATTGATTGGGTTCGAATAGATTTTCATGGATTTTAAACCTAAAAATATACATGTTGAAGATCTTATAAATTCTAGTTGACCCATCAAATTTCAATGGATTTCGAACCCATAAATATAAAGTTAAAATTAATTTTTAAAAAAAAATAAATATTCATAAAATATTTAATTTCAAATTCCATTCTTATGGGAGAGAAAAAAAATGTAGAATTGGATTTTTTTTTTTTTTTTATTAGAATTTGGAATCGATCGTTTATTCTGAGTACTAAGAATAAAAAAAAAAATTTGTTGATTCTGTTTTTAAAACTCTATTTCACCAATTAGACTTTTCTTTAATATTTGTGCATATTTTGTACATAATCCTCGGCACTATATTCAAAAAAGTGATTTTTATTTTAGATTGAAATGATTTTCAATTTGTTTGAACTTTTAGATTGTTGAATTAATTATTTTAAATGATAAAACTATGAATAATCTGTAATTTAGAATCCATTAAAATCTTAAGAAATTAATTAATATTTGTTAATATAGAATTTTATTAAAATTTTATAGAAATTATGTGAATTCAGTAGAAATTCATGAAATCTATAAGAATTCATAAATCTTAAGAAATTCATTTGGAATTGGGGGAGTGTATAACCACCTAATTAAACATATCTTGAGAAATTCATTAAGATTTGACAACGGGTGCATTATGGAAGAGTATAAATTTTCTCATTTTCATATATGGTAATTGTTGAAAACAAGAACTTCTTTTCTCATCCTCATGGAGATTTACCTAATATCGATATGATTGCACGAATAAGTTGAACGAGATAATTAGCTAAATAAGGAGGTGGTTTTACCCATTATTAATGCCTTTTGTGGTGGAATAATTGGTTTCTTAATGTTGAATTTCAATACTTGAGTCAATCTTCTCGACGAGGTTAGACTGAAATACAAGTTTTGATATGGTATCAAATTCCCTTAAATTATAATGAATCTTACGAGACATGCTATGGGATAAATACCCCGATGAAGATTCGTCAATTTGTTTGCAATGTCATAGTTGTTATTAGGCAACAAGAGAAAAGCTACAGAGTTTTTAAAATGTTCTCTTTCATTTATTTACTTTATAACATTTTGTATATAAATTAAATGCAGACTGCAAAATGGATAATCAGGTACAACAAGAGCAAGAATCCTTGAATCTATGCAAGTAATACATAATGAGGTACGACCAACGAATAATCGAGGTATGTATGTATACAAGTCGTGTGTATATGGTGCGCGCCCTGTGCAACCCGCTAGGAATGTGCTTAGTATGTGTTGAAAATTCTATATCGACGTTAAAGAAGAGTAATTAAGCTAGCAATCAAGCATTGACTCATGACCAATAACATGAGCGGTGCTCGTATCGCTCTATTTTCTGACTTTTCTCCCACGAAAGGGCAACACGGGAATACTTTGTTCGTTCCTAAAGAGATTGTCGGGGTCGACAGTGGTCTTAATTTTCACCAATCTGTTGAAATTATCCTTGAAATACTTCACTCCATAAACCTTCCCTTGGTCATAACTGTCTTTACCATTATCAGTAGTACCTATGTCCAAGTCCCTGTAATTGAGATATGCTTCTCTTGGATTCTTTGATACCAATGGAGCCGTGTAACTGTACATTTCTCGTATCTGTTGTATGTAATTCTGGTCTGCTACTTCTCCTTCATCGTCCCAGTTGACGGAATATTGAATCTTGAAAATATTCCCGGCACGGTGAGGGAATGGAGTTTCAGATGCCGGAATTTCACTCATTCGTCCACCGTAGGAATTGAAAACCATCCCAACTTTTCCTACTTCGACCATTTTTTTGAACAATGATTCCAGGTCACTCTTGGAAATTGGTTTTTTAACGTAATCCGATTTCCTCTTCAAGAAGTTTACAGAATCGGGGGTTCGACTCAGCAAAACTTCTGGCTTTGTAGTGTTGTCGAAATTGCCCCAGAAGAGAACTGAGTAAATCCAAGACATTTCCTTGCAATCGACCTTCTTTAATCCCAATAGGGGGAATTCAGAATCTGTTATGGACAATAGTCTTTTGGCATCGCCTAGAAACAAGCCGATAAATGTTGCTCGAACAGACCTGATTTTGTTCCTTGTAATAGGTTGTAACAGAACCCTTATGAACAAATCATTGTCGATTTTGTCTACAATAGTTTGGTATTGATAAACCGCTTCAGTTGCATTCTGGTTCATCATCTTCTCAATTCGAAAAACTGTAACAACTTCTGGTACAGGGACTAGCTTGATTTTGTAAGCCAAAATCACACCGAAACTAGCACCACCACCACCTTTAATAGCCCAAAAAAGATCCTCTCCCATTGACTCCCTATCCAAAACTCTGCCTGTGGCATCGACAATCTTAGCATCGATCACATGATCGACTGTCAGGCCGTGTTTACGCAACATATTGCCATAACCCGCGCCACTCAGGTGGCCGCCTACGCCTACGGTGGGGCAAACCCCGCCAGGGAATCCATGGACATTACTTTTTTCCCAAATTCTATAATAGAGTTCCCCAAGCATAGCGCCGGATCCAACCCAGGCAGACTCGGTCGCCATGTCGACTTCTATCGACCGGAAATTGAACATGTCAAGAATGACAAACTCGACATTAGAAACATACGAAATGCCCTCATAATCATGTCCGCCACTGCGGATTTTGAGTTGAATTCCTAGTTTTTTAGCACACAGAACAGTTGCACTAACATGGGATTCCTCGAGAGGGGTGACGATTATGCTTGGTTTAGGAGTTGTTGAAACGTTGAAGCGGCGGTTTCTAATGTAGGATTCAAGAACCGATGTGAAAGAGGGGTTAGTGGGATTGTACACAATTCTTGAAACTTGGTCATTTGGGACATTTTTATGTGCTAAACATTGAACAAATTTGTCGTAAAGAGAATCTGATTGTGCAGAAGAAAATGAATTGAAAGAAGAAAGGAAAAGCAGAAGTAGAATCACCATGGCAAACGGTAATAAATTATTTGTTTCTGTGAGAAGGAATAAGGTATAAAGGTTATTTATATAATATATGGGGAGTTATGATTGTACAGACGTGGGTGTATATATACCAATTGTGGGAAGGAATGAAAAGCTGTGAAGTTTCCTTTATTCAGAGTGGGTGGGGACATCGTCATCATTCTTATGGAATAGTCAATACAAAAGCAAATACTAGACGTCGGTCTGGCCGGCATATTTCGGAATTTAGCTTCAGTTTGCCCTTATTTCATAAAACTTATTTTGAAATATATATTTAATAAGATTTATAACTTTTATCAATTTTTCAATCATATAGTTCGCCAATTTTTATCAAACTTTAATGAAAATTCAATTTTTATCCAAACTAAATAGGGGCTTTATGTTAGTAAAATAAAATATTTAGGAAAAAAATGTTCATTTTTGAAGATTGAGGACACAAGTGCAATAATTGTAAAAACTTGGGGACCTCTTCTGCTATTTAAGAAAACTATTGGATGTCTAGGCAGCATATTTTGGTCCAATCAAGCTATATAAACACTAAGTGTTAAATTAAGCTTGACATCCGTGTCATTTTTTTATATATTAATCTTCACAATACTTTAGAAAATTAATAACACATATTTGAACAACACTTTAAGTGTCAAACTTGATGTACATCAATTGTGTACAACTAGTGTAATCCATTTTGAGCAACCGTGCTATATTGTCAAGGAGATTTGTTGGGTTTTTAGACAAGTAGACACTTGACAATTTGAAGTTGAAAAAAAAAAAAAAGGGACTGCCTATCAACCTCTGTAACCGCCTCCAGGCAGTTACCCTCTACAAGGAGTTTCTCCCTATTTTAGGAAATAACAGCCACTATCCCTTTTCAACTTTTTAATACATTAAAAAAAGTTAGGGATATAAGTATGACAATAAATAAAGATTAAGATCATTTTCTACAATTAAAATCTATTGTACTTATAAGAAAATTTTGATGTTAATATTAGTGTTTTAAAAATTGACCGGCCTAACCGGTTCAATCGGGACAAACATGTCCGGTTAGGCATATAATTTTTTTAATTAAAAACCCGTTAAATCGGCTTACTTTTGAAAACCAATGACCCATATCTGGTTTAATCGGTCTAACCTATGTAAATGCATATTTTTAAAAAATTTTAGATGTATATATTTTTTATTTGGTTCGACCTTTTGATCCTTGACTTGTTTCTTTTTTCCGGGTCATGGTTGAGTCGATTTTTAAACATTGATTAATATATTTAGCCGCATTTAAACTATGAAACTTTCCTTTTAATATCAATTTTACCCCTACTTTAATTAGCAAATCAGATATTTATTGTAAATACAACTTCACCTTTAACTAATGGAAAAAAAAATTAATGAATAACAAACACTAAAAGGAAAGAGAAAAACAATTAACAAACAAAACTTGCGATCGAGTTTGTTAACCAGTTTAGAAATAATTTGTTGGTCATAAAATATACTCTTAAGGAGATTTCAACATGTTTATATTAGGGCATGTTTGAGCTCCACTTTTTTGTGGAAAATACATTTAGATTGATGGAGAACATGTTAAAAAAAATGTATTTAGAAAAAAAAAAATGAGAATCAAACAAGGGCTTAATTATATATATATATATATATATATATATATATATATATATAGTAAAAATGTCAATGGACACAAATGCTAGTAAGATAAAAAGTTAAAGAACTTAAATGGTCCATTTAAAAATTGAGGACCAGAGAACAATAATTGTTAAAGTCGGAAACTTCTGCTACCATTGTCAAATAAAAAGTTAAGGAACCTAAATGCTCCGTAAATTAAACCTGTGATTATATTAAAGGCTCTTACGACATGATTTCTGAGTTAAAAAAAAAAATGAGATTCAACAACTATTTTTAGACTCGTTTGTTTATTTTATAAAGTGTTTTTTCAATTAGAATAACTTTCAAAGAAAGTCGGTCCACAAGCACTTTCGAAATAATATATTCTTTCAAAAATTACTTTACAAACAAAAATTAAAGTGGCTTTCTCAAAAGTCATTTTACAATAAAGTAAAAGTCATAATTAAACAGGCCCTAAAAATTAGATATTATTAAAAAAAATTGATAATATGGACGGTTAAAAAAATTTAAAACAATTATAGATCCCATAAAATGTGATAAAAATGAGTCTAAGAAAATTAAATCGAGCCAAACATGAGCTAAATATGATTTTTTTTTTCTTGTCCTCGTGACCAAAAAAAAAAAAATGAATTCATCAATACAGATCATTATTTTTTTCGATCTCTACTAATGATATTAGTATTACTCAATAAAAAATGATTAAGATTATGTTTATTATAATAATTGATTATAAGTATTATATAGTTTAAAAAAAAAGTAAAAACTATTGCTTTCACATAGATAAAAATACATTTTGACTTAATTATAAGTAATTATAATTTTTAACGAACTTGATCTAAGAATAAAACATCTCATCACATGAAAGGATCTCATTAGGCTGTCAAACAAAAAAAAAAGAATAAAATCTCATCCTATGATTATGTGTTAAACATTATTTTAATTTTTCAACACGTTTTCACTCACACATACAGATCATAGTTGAAGGAAACAAACGAAGGAGACACCAAAAAGTCAAATTGCACCCAAAAAAAATGGTGCAAAGTCCATTTAACCCTTTATTTTCACTTCTCAAATAAATTGATTAAGGGTACTTGTGTCATTTGTCTTATATGTTTTTTAATACAATTAATGATCATCATCATCATTAATAAATTCTAATAATGTAAAGAATAATAGTTAATGAATTTAATATTTTTGTTAATTTAATATAATTATTTATTTACTAATTTATGTAATGGTAAAATAAATAAATAAACAATTTTTCAAATAAATAAATTGTTAAGAATAGAAAAATGAAGAAAATGATTAAATATTATTCATTTGGTATAAGTATTGATGTAATGGTTGAAGACAATTTTTAATTTTGTGCAAAACTTATATCAAATTTTGGCGTAGCAGCGTGAGAGAAGATTAGTCCTTGTACGAAGTTTCCTTATCGACACTGTCTGACTTGTGCAATGAGGAAAGCATCTCCGGCCATTTACACACAGAATGCACATGCAATGTCAGAAGCTATAGGCAAGTCAAAAAGGACTATTCAAACTTTATGCAATACATGGGACCCACTTGGTAGATTTTTTAATTTAATTTTATGGTTACAAATGATTTTTGATTATGGACATGATAGTGGACAATTCCCTTTCATTTTTTTTTTCTTTATTTTCTTCATTAAGTTCTTTTAAAAAAAATATTATTTAAGATGGGTTATGTATGTTAACGTGAACATACACGTCAATCATATTTTAATTTTAACATTTAGGATAGCATATTACATGTTAAATTAACGGGACAGTGACAATATCGAAATTTTGTAAGCAAATGACTCGAATGCAACACTTGAATTCTTGTATTACATTCCTACATTTAAAAATGATGTCTAGACGAGACATTGATAATGTTGAAATTTCGTAAACAAATTGAAACGAGATGGCTGATTACATTAAATTGAAGATGAGTGACTCGGATGCCACACTTAAATTCTTGTAGTATATTCCCACTTTTAACAAAGATGTTTAGACGGGACCGTGATATTGTCGAAACTTTGTAAGAAAATCGAAATTAGGTGACTGATTATATTAAATTGAAGATGAGTGACTCAAATGCAACACTTAAATTCTCGTAATGCATTCCTACTTTTAACAAAGAGATGTATATAGATGGAAAAGTAACGGACCACTTACTCTAGCGAATTTTGAAAGGAAGAGTTGAAGGTTGACTTGATGAATGGTGGATCTGTTTAACAAAACAATTCTAATCAAACTTTTTCTTTTTCCTTTTTATGATAAGGAGTAGAATCTTCTACTTGACTTGGTCTCTCATATCCATGGATTTATTTATTTTATTTTATTTTTATAATTTACTTTGATAATGTCAATGAACTTCATTGAGATTTTAAATGGTTTTGACATATTGAACACAGTTTAAGTTGGGCACATGGGTTAGTGTTAAATCGTCAAAGTTTGACCAACGCTATTAGTTGTTAAATTGTTTAAAACATAGCCTTAGCCTTGTTTGAGAATCATATTTTTCACACAATTTTTTCTACATATTCATTTTTAATCACGCATTCAAACAATAAAATATTCTGCACGTAAACTCAAAAATTTTTCTACTTTTTAACCACATATTCTCTTAAAAAAATCGCTACTTAAAACTCTATTTTCGAAAAGTATAATTGTCAAACAGGCGCTTAGTATTTGACCGATAACTACAAAGATTGTTCTTATAAAGTATATTGAGTATTACAGTTCTATATAAAGACTTTTTTAAAGGAGTAATTCAAAATCTCACCTGTTTGCTTAAAGTTTTTATCTTAAATGAGGATTTTATACTTACAATACCTCCAGTTGATGACTCATTCTTGAATATCAATCTTGAATTTAACTGCTCTTTTGAGCTTTAACTGGAAAGCTTATTTGTTTAAGCCGGTTAAATTTTAATATTATGTTGAACTACTTAATTTGATAAATAGAGACGATTTAAACAATTTGAGAGTCCTAGACAAAAATCTTTTTGGACATTTTCAAGAATAGTTTTTTTTTTTTTAACAAAGAAAAACAGTAGAAGTTCTATCAACTACAAAACGGATAAATTTTTAATAATACTAATATTCAGTAATGTATAATGTCCGATATACAAACTTATCGCCCAAAAAAGAAAGCAACGCTGCTTTTTCTTAAAAGTCTAGGAAGGTTGGTACAAGTTAGGCTGAAACTAAGTTCTCTATTCCAAATTCTCGTGTAGTTAAAAAATAAACAAATTGACATTGTAAAAGATAAAGTTAAAACCGATCAAATATTTCTCCACCAATAATGAATTATTATTATTTTTTTCACAAACACTTAACCTATATTGAGCTTTAGGTAAAATATATTTTTCTTTCATTTTGAGATGCAAATTTGTTCTTTACATCTACATAGTCAAGTTTATCTAGGCCCATGGTCATTAAAGCTTATAATTGATTATCAATAATAGATTTCAGGAATGTTTGGTTAAAAAGTAAGTAAAAATTTTGGATCCCACTAAATGAGTTGACAAATATAGAGTTTGATTAAATTATTATAATCAATCATAAGTGTAGTTGATTTTATATTCTGTAGATATAGGATCGTGACAAGTGGACATAAGACTTCGAATTATCATTTCCACGAGAACTAAGATGGTTTAATTATGCCTAACTTCAATTCCATTGAAAAAAAAAAGAAACTAATTTTAGTTTTTATCATAAATATCTACAAAACTGATATATAGTCCACAAGTAGATAATTTGAAATTTTATATGATGATTATAGTGTTAGCATTCCCTAGTTCACTGTAGCAATCCTATTAATCTCAATCACCAATTTTTAATAACAATTAATTATATATACCCGATCGGATTCTTCTAAATTAATTGATTTACCTCTCTCGAGTTTAAATCAATCTCACTCAATTAAGTAAATCCATTATATCTCTGTGTAAATCCTAATAAATCTTAATCGAGAGCATTCAATAACAAAAAAAAAATTCAATTAATGACCGAGACAAATCATAAAAGCATATATCTTTTTATCCAAATTGCAAGTTTTTACTACATGGTATGAACGGATAACTCACCTCTTGACATAATTATCGTTCATAAATCAATGATCAGTGAACAAGTAATTCAAAATATTGAAAATAGAAGTAAAAACAATTCACAAGCACCAATAAAAAAAATAAAAACTTTAAAATTAAATTAAGGTTAAACTAGGCTATGTTCATTTGTCACAATTACTCATTTAGTTATATATCATGGGGAAAAAATAGAAGAAAAGATTGAAGTATATCATCGGACTTGAAGGAAAAAGAGGAAAAGTTGACGATCTTGCTCTAAATATTTTTTTCTCCAAGTCAAGCTCATTTTCTATGATCTAACAATTTTTTTATGAGCTAAGGGGTGACAGAATTTTGCGTGCTGTGCTTCAAAACAGAGTCCAAAAATACCCTTAAAATCGGAGATCTTTTGAAAAATCATATGAAAAGTGTTTTGGAAGTAAAAAATACTGAATAAAACTAAGTAAAATTCCTAAAAAAAATTGATATAGTTTTAAAAGTTATGTATGTCACTTTTTTTTGTCACTTGCTCCATTATGAAAGCTTAATTCACATTTAACACAATACAAAATAAATCAATATCTAAAAGAAAATTTTATAAGCAAATTAAAGTTTAGCCAAAAATGTATTTTTCTATTAGCAATTTACAGTGTGACATTTAATTAAAAAGTGACACAACATGCTATGTCACTTTTTAATGAATTAAGCTTAGCCAAAAAATTATTTGTCTTTGCGTATGATTTAAGGTGCTGGAATTTGAAAGTAACATACCATATCACATTTTTTTTAAAGAAAGTCGCATACTAACTATCTCATTTGAGTTATTTCTGAATCAATTAAAAAGACGCATACAAGATCTTTGTGAAAATTTAAATATGAACATGAATTCAAACTTTACTTTACATTAAAAAGTTGCATAATATAACACTTGTTCGTCTTGCATATGAATAATATGCTTGATTTTAAAAATGACATACTTTGTCACTTTTTTTTAGAAAAGTTATCACACTTTCATTTATATTCTTTTTATAAATATGCATAAAATTAATGTCTTCATCTATTATGGAGGTAAATCTCAACTTTTTTTAAGGACTTGATTGTTAAAAAGTATTATGTCACTTTTTGATTATGTCATGTCATTTTTTAGTACAATTAATATTATATATATATATATATATATATTTTTTTTTTTTTTTTTTATTGCTACTTTAAGTT
>CAIGRP010045743.1:0-10940 GCA_903798385.1 Fraxinus cuspidata
CGCAACCGCTACTCGTGAGTGCACATTGGGTATACCTCGCTTCATGTGCAGTAGCTCGCAACTCCAGTGCGATGGGCTCGACCAATGAAGTATTAGCAGGGGATTCGAACTCATGAACTTCAGTCTTCGAGTACACCTGCTCCACCAATTCAGGCACCCCCTAAGGGGTGTCTATTTTCATTACTTTAATCATACAGTTGTATGGTCCTACTCTCCCACATTACCACAAGAAGTTTCGAGTAATGCAATAAATCGATATTGTATGTAATTAAAGACTATACCCTTAATCCTATGAAAGTGGTCTCATGTTTATTCATGTGATAGGGCACGCTTTACACCAAACCTCATGTCAAAGAGAAAAATAGTTAAATTAGATGACACTCGAAATTAATAAGGTTGTTGAGCTAAAGCCTGTTGAGGGAAAAATATATGTTAGCTATGAGAATTATCTTGAAATCCCCTATTTGTTACTAATTGCTTTGCTACCTTCCAACATGTCACAAATTGTACTTGATTCTTCACGTGGTGGGACTAAGGTGGGGAAAACAGATGTCCTTTGGTAGATAAAAATTGACATTACCTCTGCCAAATTCAAAGGGACCAGAGGGTAACAACAAATGTCACGAATTGCCATTGAACTGCTTTTTCTAATTAGCTCATAATTCTAATCTTCAATTTTCTGTGGCTAACTTCAAGTCCCCTTAGAGACTTCCTGTCTTCGGAAAAGAATGACTGATAACAGTTCTACTCATTGATGGGCATTTATCTCATTTCAGTCGAGTCTAATGTATCCAAGGTCTTAAAACGTGTAATGCACAACAATGTGTTTCGGTCAAACATTAGGCATTACAAGAATATTCACATATGCATAATTATACATTTTTTTACACTATTTTAAATATTCTAAACCACCAACTACTTTTTATTCATACATAGCTGCTACTTAAATTAGAATTTGAAAACTCCCAAACAAGCATTTAACAATTACCTAAGTTATAAAAGAAACATCAAAAGATAAATAAAAGTTGAGGCACTTTGAGCTCCATGAATGGTGGTTAAACAGGAGGCTTGAAGGACCATTCCAACTCTCCATTTTTTCATTATAATTGAGAAAATAAGATGCCCCGAGACAAACTCTTAAGGACAAGAAATGAAGTTTTCGACGCTAATATGGTGGCCCATTGAATGAGCATTATTTTTTTAAGACGACTTTTCAACGTGATACCAACAACTTAATAGTTAAATCATATATCCAATAATGCATCAAGTTGAGCAGTATGTCCAAATTCTTAGCTTGTTCTATTTGGCCAAAAAGACCAAAGAAGAAACATGTGTACCAGCGTCTTTCATAACCTAGATAGGGTAAAGGGCCCAAGTCACACTAGAGAATTGATGAATTTAGCATAGACTCAAAAAGTAAATGCTCCTACCAAAAATACAACACCCACTAACAGAACTGTCTAAGCCTCCCCTTTCAACCCACTAACAGAACTGTCAAAGCCTCCCCTTTCAACCCACTCGTCGAGTTTAATTTATGCAAAACCTCAAAGATAAAGGGCACTATACTGAATTCAAAGAGTTTAAGAAAGTTGTGGAACCCAAATATAAGATCCTACGAGTAACAATCTGTGCTTGCTCATGTAACAAGTCGATATGACAATCTATTGCATCACATATAACAAGAAAATCCATAATCACAGTACAAAAAGTTGAAGTACCCCTTGCTTCAACTAGGTCTGTATTATGTATAGTTATATAACCAATATATTAAAATGAAATCAAGAATAACATTTTGAGTTCAATCACTTAAAAACTATAGGTTTTAAACTACCAGTTATCCCATCAAATTGCAGTATATCAAGAATCTAATTGAAAGTCTACGATAAACAAATTAACTGCTCAAGAGTATGTCAAGAATATCATAATTTGATAAATATGTGGGGAAGGATCAGAGCATCGTCAACTCCATTTGGATCTCCCTAACTGTTAGTTGCAGTGCAATGAATTGACAAACCAAAACCCATACAGGTTCCTGCAGCGTTTACAAGTCTTGTCAGGAACAATGAATTTCACACAACAGTTCCGTTCGATGATAAGCTATAGACATTGCTGTCCTTCAAAAAAAGAGGCATCTTTACGCCAAGTTCCCTAAGTCGGTTCACAATATCATAAAGAAATTCAAATGTAAGCTTAGATTGTGCATTGAGATCGTCTCTTATATTTGGATGGATTCTAAACCACTCTCCCAACAACTTGTGCATGTGAGAACGGATCATTCTCCATGGCACTGGATATTTCTCACAAAATTTCAAATATTCCACCACTAAGTCAGCCTGGTCCAGTTTCCTCTCTTTGTTAATTTCTTCACTGCCCAATACCCATTCTGCAGTCCGATATCCAGCAAAGAGAGCCGGATTCTCAAGAAGAGACTCGGCTGAAAGAACCCCTTCTGCACCGGTCTCTTCCAAACACTCCCTGACATCATCCATATGCCGTATATTTCCATTAGCAAGAACAGGAATTCTAACTGCATTTTTAACTGCCTTGATGACATTCCAATTAGCCCGGATCTTCTTTCCATCTTTCTCATCTCTTGTTCTTCCATGCACGGCTAAAAGAGAACAACCAGCATCCTCCAACATTTTAGCATAGTTGATTGTATCTTGCAAATCTGGGAAAATGCGGATTTTGCATGACACTGGAACGTTAAGATTGTCAGCCAAATTTTCTACCAGAGACTTGATAAGAGGAAGATTATCCATAAGGAAAGCTCCATAGTGTCCACGTCTCGCAATGCGCTGGGGACACCTGCAAAAGTAAATGTAGAAGAAACCGAGCTTTGTACAGTTCAGACAGAAATGCAACCGAAACAGTTGAATCACACACTAATCATTGAAGAGAATTCCAATATAATATACAGGTCAGAGATGCTTGAGAAAAGGCTCCAGAGCAGCAAGGATATTTCCAACTCCTTGGGAAGGAATACTAATATCAATAGCTAATGATAGAAGAAAACAACTTGCAAGAAGCGCAATTATGATGTTATCCATGTATGAAAATACCAAATTTGTCCACCATTATCATTTTACGTATCTCAATTAAGAGTGGACTTCTTCAGAGTGAAATATATTATTGCCAGCTTATCATATTCAAGACTGATTAAATTATTATGCACGGTAGAGTAAAAGCAGAAGCCAAGTAAGGAAATTTTTGCTATATTTTTTGCAATGCCTACACAAAAATTGAAAAAAAAAATGTTTTGTACAAAGTTCAGCATTGAGGGTCTAGAGAGCAAAAAATATATACCAGAAAGCTATAGTTATTCAAACATATGTAAATACCAATAAAGATGATTCAGTTTCTAGAAGCGCAGCATTTAAAAAGTAGTCATTGAAGAAACAGTTTATAATTCCCAATGTATTTAGTCTAGCAAATATGGACCATGCTCGATAAAACCATGTATAAATGATGCATATAGTGCAGATTTCAACAGTCATACATCTAATAAGGATATTAGACCACAACAAACAGTAACACTAACAGTCTAAAAATGCAAGATATGACCAGCTTACTAAACTGAGATACTGGTATTAAGAAAATTAATGATGAAAGAACCACAAACTTACAAGGGTAGTATAATATTATTTTCCCCATAACTTGAAAAAGTTCTTGTTCTTTATACTTTTGGAACTAGAATATTACTCTTTCAGTTTTCTGGATTTAGATGCAGTGTGTCCCCTTTTCATTAAAATAGTGGAATAGGCATTTTGATAATCGTTATCTGAAATCAGACTAAAAATGGCTGTCAACAGACTCAAAAATCCACATCTTTATGAAAGAGGGTTGTTGAGAGAAACTGAATTTTTTTCCTGACGCAAACCTGCTAATGGCATTATTAAGGTCACAAGAACTAGCCGTTCTGAAAAGAACATGTAGTTTGATAGTTTGAAATGGCACACACAAAAGTAAAAGAAGGTATCTCCCTCCAGAACAGCCTTAGTGGATGGTGAAACCAGTGTAACAGAAGTCCGCCAATTTTAATCACTGAGGCAAAAACGTGATTGATATAGAACGGTAAAAAAGAAAAGTTTCATATTCCACATGAAAGGTATGAATGAAAATTAGATGTCTGACATTGGGGTGGGAAGTTGAAATTTTCTCAACGTGCAGCTTGAAAGAAATTAACTTCAGATACTCATAAGTAATACCAATGTATAGACGTCAATGCATTTGAGCTCTTGTCATGAAGTTGCTAACTGAGAAAAATTCTAGTTTGTTTTGGCTCTCTTCAGGAATTTCAGCAACAAATTAAAGCTGATCTAATCTAACTTGAATTAGTCTTTATCAAGATAACAACACTTTGTTTGAACAAGTTTTTGCTCAATCCCAGTTCGATTGAATAGAATCATCAATAAAATTATATTTTGAGAAGAGTTATAAGATATTTCATTAAGCAATTGAGAAAGAAAATAAGAATAATGTGTCTAATGTAATGAAAGATGACAATAAGTTGCTTTTTAGGATAAAAAGAAGATTGATCCTCCCTTGGTTCGCACTTTGTCCACTAATTTAAACAAAAATAGGGAAAGCCAAACTGTGCACCACAGTTTCAAGACCTATAATAACTAAGGCTCTGGGCTGCAAAGACAGGAAGGGAAAAAAAAATCCTGTGAATTCTAGTTAAACTTTATCTACAGAGAACAAGACTTTAAACTATCCCTTAATTCCACTCCAGCTCAATGATGCGTTACTGACTGTTGCAAATTTCAGGAAAAGAAAGTTATTGACAATCTAGTAAGAAAGTTCATATCTTTTTTAATTAAAGAAAATAAGACTGTATTGAAACCAGCTCCCGAGACCATTTATTTTTTATCCAAATTTAGGTCAAATTACAGCTAGACAAAAAGCTAGCAGTCCAGGATCAAGCAATTTGCACCGAACTAGCTCCTGCTATATGTAATTTTAAGATTTTCAAATTACTATGTAAGCCCCATTCGTGTACTATCTCATATAAAAACTTTTACAGATTAATTTAGGTGCCAACTCATACAGGATTATTGAAATCGCTGTCCTGGGGCTTTCAAGAAACACAAAAAAAACAAAATTCAAGTTTAGCTTAAAGAATTTAAGTTCAACCAAGATCTCAATTTTCAAGTAAAAGGCACTAAAATAATTATAAGCTTTGAAATTAAGAAGCAAATCATTTTCTTCCCATGTAGAAGACAAGTTGGCTTAAAGTTCAGTATCACGCAACGTACAGATTATCATACAATCAGCATTTGAATAAAAAACAATTACCCCAAATTAATGTCAACATAATCACAGTAAGGCTCCACCCTCCGTGCTGCCTCCAACAAAACATCTGGATCATTCGCGCAAAATTGCACAAATAGCGGCCTGTCCTCCTGTCATTCCACCCCCAAATCATTCTAAACAAAATAGAATCAAATACCTAAAATACGTTACTATGTCAATAACATACCTTGCAGGTGGTGAATTCTTGGGAGCGATACTTTTCGGTTTCAGTGAAGATTCTGGAATGGAGCATAGGAGTGTACGCAGCTTGGGCGCCGTACTTTCGGCAAAGCATACGGAAGGGTAACTCGGAGTTATCGACCATGGGAGCCACAATGAGTTTGGGCTGGCCCAGCTTCTTCCAGTGAACCCAGGCCCGCTCGATACGGGACTCTCCGGTCAAGTAACCGTTTGGACGGCCCAAATGGAAGGCCTCTTGCTCGGATTGCTCCGTCGTCGGGTTGGTAAAATCGGAGGAACAGAGGCGGTCGTCGTCTTCGTTGTCATTGAGGACTTGGGAGGATGGTCTGGTTTGGGTCGCCATAAACGGATTCGGGTGAAACCTGGTGGGGGCAGAGAAAGAGGACAACGGTTTGAATTTCATGGGAAGGATGCAATGGAAGTGGCGGCGGCGGTCAGACCCATCGCCGCCAAGGTTTTCAGGGACTAGGATGAATGAGGTGTGTAGACTTGAGCGAAGGTCCGCGTAATTGAAGTGCGTATTCTTTTCCCACGGCCCAAAGAATGGGAATTTGCAGGGAGCTCCCTAACTTACAGTAGTTGTAGCAAGTTGATCCTTAGCTTTTAATATAGTTATTACCTAGCTTCGTTAGTTCTCCATGTGTGATTGAGAGGGCCCGTGTCCCTCGCGAATGACACATCATCAAATGCCGGTCACTCTTTCGAACTTGTTTATATCTTACCACGTCGTTCAATAATTAATGTCTCTACACACCTTCATCCGCGTCCTTTCAAATGGCTCGCATGCAAGTAAGCCTATGAACTAGACGCAAATGTAAAGCCTCCAATCACCTCCTAGCATGACAAAGATGTGATTGGTGAGCCCATGAAAAAATATTATCCCCCATATTCTCTTATCTTATGAGTAAGAGCAAAGCACTAACCAAGTTATATCATATCTGTATATTACAGGTTAAGGAATGAAATGGATATTCTTTTTGTCACGTGGTAGAGGAACGATTGCCATGAGAGTAAAAAATGTTAAAACTTCCCAACAACGAGTAAACAACATGTACGTGTCAAGGAAAAATGTGAATGTCTGAAATACCCTTATATTTTTAGTATCTATAGATAGTCCATTTCTGCTTGAGAAGATGTATGAAATCAAACCTCAGCCAAATCTTGCTTATTTTTATCCAGTTTTTACGTGTCTTATATGTTTAGTTATTAAAAACTTATACTTGTAATTTAAATGATCATCGATATGCAATCATTGGTCACCCCACCTTTTGAAGAGATTGCATTTGCAAGCTAATAGAGTGTTTTCTTATAGCAAGTAAACAAACAAGGGATTGGTTAGATATGTAGTTCACCTTGCAGTTTTTTGAGGTCAATGAATATTTTTTTAACCCTTGTTTAGGCTCCATTAAAAATGCATTATTGAATAGTAATATTTTGAAGAATGCGTGGTTAAAAAAATAAAAAAAATAAAAGTTTTGAATTCACGTATTCGGTAACTAAAATAGCAATAATTGGTGGTTCATTTAAGCAAATATAGCCTAATATATTGTATATTTCGTTTATTAGGTAAAACTCGATGATTGAAAGTGGAATTGAAAGAAAGAAGTGAAAAATCACGAAAATGACGAAATCCAAAGTTTGAGAATCAAATTGCAAATATTCAATAGTTAAATATTTGAAGATTACTTGGAGACAATCGCAAATATTACGAAGATTGTTAGGAGACAGTTGGATGCAATTGGAAGTAGAAAAAGAATGGAATATGATCAAAATATTTTCACAAATCAATTTCCAATAGCACAAGTTATATTCTAGATTTTTAGTCAAAGATTTAGACCCATTTTTTGCATAGTTAAAAGTTCGAATTATAAAAAATTTATTCCTACCAAAGTTGCAGCCATTTGAGTAAGCATTTCAACGCACTTTGAATCGCCTTAATAGAATATCAGGAAAGAAAGTTATAACCAAAAACTGATTGATGTGCAGATACAAAAACATGCATGCACGAATGCAACATTTCTTATTAGATTGGAAATTAATTTGGACGTGATTTTTAAAAAAAAATTCAACTCCTACAAATACATTAGAGACACCTCTCATAAACATTTAATACTACAATATTCCATCAATCTTCATTATAAAAGGGGAAAAATCATATATTGTTAGAAGATTTCAAATACGAAGTTCAAGAACTCATCAATTGTAAATTGAACATGGGATTTGTGGCAAAGAAGCGAAAGAATTATTGCAAATTTATCATGATTATTTTGAAGAAATTCAAGAGCATCAAGATTCATCTTCCTTCATTCATTAATTCACATCTTCGGGCGATGTTCTATACATTTAATATGATTTCTTGTAATTTCAATATATTATGCTAGTTTAATACATTACTAGTATGAGATGAACTCTTGTTATGAAATTTTTTGTTTTTAGTTAATTATTTTGACTTTAATTTTGTTTGATTTATGGATGTTGATTATCATTTTTATCTTTTTTTTCAATTGCTTGATCACCAATTGAATTGTTAATACACTTTATTGTTATCGAAAAAGACAATAGGATTTAAGCACAATATAATAAATATTGTAAAGTTCAATAAATGATAGAAATATACATCTATTTTTTTATATGGTTTCAATATGTGTTCTAGCACGTGTTAATGTATTTATCACGATTGCATCTTTCCTCAAGAGATAATAAAGTTATATTAGTGTAATAGATTTAATCGCTATCGATAGATACTTTCAATTATATTATTAATAATGACCAACATGAATAATTTTAAATTGTCGCTTTAGTTGTTACACTAAAAATAAAATAATAAAGGGGATTTGATATCTTAATAATGTATTCCACATATTTGAAAAACACATTTATTTACTTTCAATAGTTTAATTGATAATTTAGAGATTAATATAGAAAAATCGCAACAACTTGTATGTTATTCGATTAAAGTTGCAATTAATTTTAACTCGATCAAACAGATAGTCTTTGTGGGTTCGACGCTCTATTCATCATTATATTACTCGATCACGATCTCGTGCAATTACGAGTTTTCAAATGATCGCTTATAATATTATTTTATTTTTTTGTAAATTGTGTGATTGAAAATAAAAAGAGAAAAAATGTATTTTTGGAGAATGGGGCTCAAACGGAGCTTGGACATGTTGCTTTATTAGCCCTGTTTGACATGGATTAAAATCAAATTTTTAGTAAATTCTGATAAAATTTGGTAAAATATGTCGTTGAAAAATTGATGGTCTCATAAGTTATATGATTAAAATTAATTGTTGACTTTGACTTAAATTTTAATTCTTACAAAATAGGGGCTTAATTTTTAAAGCAAATTTTACTGCTAAAATAATTATAATAATATTTTATAATTTTAATCAATAAATAATTGATTATTTTAGAATTTGTTTATTTGCATGTAAGTTAATTTGTTAGCCAATTATTAGTTTTCAAATTTGTTTGTCCTTCGTAGACAAGTGTTCATCCATATAATCATTAAACTGGTTCGATTTTTATTGAATATATGATTTTTAACTTTATTTTTAGTTAAAAGTTAAGCGAGCGTTCCACGTACCAATACTTTGACAAATAATCTTTGACCATTGACAGAAGCCAGCATAAAGATTTTGACGAAACCTTTTAAAATTCCTAACCCCACTCCCAAACACACAAATTTTCTATACCTACTAATCTCACTATGGCGTTACTGGTTCCTTTTTCCTCTCCTCCGTGTGTTTGGGGTGGGGACAAGCGTTTAAAAACTTCTATTAAAATCTATTTAAAAACGTTATATTAACTTTTGGTAATGGTTGATATTATTTGTCAAAAGTATTAACAGATAGAACGCTCTCCATAGTCAAAAACTTATTTGTAACCAATCATATTTAACGTGTATAATGGTGAGTAAGGTTGAATTTGGGGACGAAGGGGTGGGCTCACTAACTCATTAATGTTTAAACTAGTATGGGTCTGGATATTTTGTAAGAATAGCCCATTCGGAAAAAGCCCAAGTCTTTAAATATTTGAATTATATTTAAAATTAGGTTTATTGGCGTAATATCCCAATGTATGGACCTATTTCCAAATACCTCATCTTTTCAACTTGGCAAAAACCCATGTATGAACTTTGAAGTACGGAAGACTCCCTTTCTTCTATTTTCTCAATGAATTCTTGTGAAATGACGAATAAACCCTCATATTTAAATAAATAAGAAGAAAACAAGAAAATTAAATAAATAACTAATATTGTAGTTCCAAATTTTTCAGAAAAGTGTAAACAAGTCTCAAATAAGAAATCAAAATTTTTAAAAAATATATCCGTCGTTGTCGCCATCACCACTTCAAAGTATGGTCTAGTGCCATTTCTGTAAATTCAAAGTTAGTAGATTCATAGATCTTGAAAGTATATTCGGCACGCTATTTTCTTCCTAAAAACAGAAACTCGCTGATTCAGCTCATCTTCCTTCACTACCCTAAGCAAAATCGCAACCACAGTGCGAATACCACCACTGAAAAACCCTCCACCGCTCAAATCCACATCAACCTCTTTAATTTTTGCAACAAGAACCACCACCCCTACTAATTACCTCCACCCCTACCATGAGCCATTCAAGCACGACCTTCTTGCTATCCCTAAACTCAATTTCCTCGACACCGCACAAACCCTTTCCTACCTCAAATCTACCCTTTTGTCCGTCAATTCTTCCAATTAGGTCAACTCAAAAACCCTCATCGAAGATCTCCAGATCTCTCGTGACCATTATCAGCTTAACCTCAAAACCATATCTTGTGTTCTGTATAATGACTAGGGCAATACAAAACTCCAGGATTGACCTGAACCGAATCAAGTGGTTCAACCCTAACATGCATTTGAATCGAGAATCGACGAGTTTGATTTGATTCTCAGTTCTAGACTCAAAATCGAAAATCGAATAAGAACTAAATTTTCTTAATTTTTTTATATTAAATAAGTCAAATTTTTTCTAAATAAATTTGCCTGCTAATTAATTGAACCCAAAACAACTAATTAATTAAGCCCAAACCCAAAATATATTTTTTCTAAATTTGAAAGCTTTAAGCAAATTAATGAGGTGAAATCATCGATATTCTATTATTTATTTTTTGGTAATTTATATACATTGGTTAATTAATTTTATTAGACAACTTGTCATTTGTATAATTTTAAATCTGATTACATTAATTTGTAAGAGTTAAGATTGAATTTGTTATTAGTTGAATTAATGTAATGTTGTTTTAAATATTAAAAAAAATTAATTATAGTACATAACCATGGAACCGAATCGAACCGATTCTACAATTAAGGGTGTGTTTGACCCACATTATTTTGAAAGAATGTATTCTGGAATAATAGATTGATGGAGAATTTGTGGTTGAAAAAGAAGGAAAAATTATTGATGTGATGGAAAATA
>CAIGRP010045745.1:0-12114 GCA_903798385.1 Fraxinus cuspidata
AAGTAAAGCTGCGGTCCTTGACACTGAGGGTGGATGGGGCCGCATGTGGAAATGATTTGGATTACATAAGCATTTCATTCCAATAAAATAGCCTTCCAATATGCCATCACATTTAGCTATATTTGCATGTTCTTCTCTATAGTCAAATCTAAAATGCTTTTGACCACTAGGTAGCTTCCCTGTGAGCTTTTGCCTACTTATTAATCTAGGATTGATAGAACTGCATTGTGACGTTCTTTATCTCTACATATTAATGAGTGCAGTTACTTGTACAAAGTTGACATTAGCATAATATGCCCAATTTGCTTGAGGATAATTTCATACTTTGCCCTTATGGTATTAATACTAGCTCAATTGCGAATCCTCTTTCACGGCACCTTGAAATTGAACATTGGAGGAATAAATAAAACTACTATTTTTTGTATTCAGCATCAAATCCCTTTTAGAGATGGATAAAATAATATTTCGTTTTTTGTCAACCGACAAGTGGCCTTGGGAAATTAGAAGAACCTTTCCAAAATTGTCAAAAATTTTCTGGTTTTCTTTCGAACATTTCTATAAGCATAATATCAAGCCCATCAAGTCTTTCAAAATACATATGAGAAAACTTACTACTGATGAAGGCATTGATTTAATTGATTAGCTTGTTCACGACATTTCCAAACAACAGACATTGTTCTTCCGGAGGCACATTCAGCGTATTTTGCTGCATAATTTTCACATTCCTTTAGCGCCTTCTGCTTCATTTTACTGCGCAAAGCTGAGGTTTTTTTATGAATGAATTATTGCACCTTACACATGAACTCAACGATACAGACATGCAAAGTTATGCAAAGTGGTGATATCTTCTTTGCAACATAACAATACACAGAAATATATAATAGCATCAAAACGGATTCAATGGTGGATACATAACACAGTAAGATAATCTTTGATGGCAGACAGTCATCACAGCTAAATAATCCCAAAAACATGGCGAAACGTGAATATTAACAATTAGATGACCATGCCAACTGATAGGGAGATGCAAGTTCTTTCCAATTATACCCAAGGATTACTGTACTGTTGAATTGGATTGCACTGTTCTATGTTATCAATAGGATTGGTGATATCTACAGTTATCCCAATGGAATTGGTGACCCGTTTCGTGAAATTAGAGCTGAGAACAAATGATAATCCAATAAATCACTTCACAGAAGTAAATGAAATGCATCAACGTCATGTGATTTGAACATAAAAACCACGAAATAGGGTTTAAGGAATATATGAATAATTAATTAATCAATAATTTTACCTTCCTCAACTTTCTTCTTGACGTGATTTTCTCTGGCTTCTTCTACGTATCCCATTACTGTACCGATTAATTAAATGCTCCGCTGTCGAATCTCTTTGGTGGACTCAGCTCTGTGTGCCGGGGATTTGGCCTCCGAGACAATTTTTTCCTCTGTAAACAAGAACAGTTAATTGCAATTAATCCCCCCTATTTTCAAATTTTATTTATCATCCTTTGGGGTTTACATAT
Organism: Fraxinus cuspidata; assembly: GCA_903798385.1. NCBI lineage: Eukaryota > Viridiplantae > Streptophyta > Magnoliopsida > Lamiales > Oleaceae > Fraxinus > Fraxinus cuspidata. The sequence continues at coordinate 1,523 of CAIGRP010045745.1, forward strand.
TTGTAGAAAGGGTACGTAAATTTACTCTCAACTTTTTTCAATGGCAAATAAGAGGGTTAAGCCGTTGTTTGAAATTTGATTAAAATTTAAGTTAAAATTAATCATTAATTTTAATTATACATTTCATAGAATCCATACCTTTTTAATCACACAATACATCAACTTTTATCAAAATCTGCTAAAATTTTGATTTTAATCTATATCAAACAAGGGCTAAATATCCTAATCATCATACTCTATTGTTTCTCAAAATATTCGTTTAACCTTCAAAATATTTTTGAGTTGTCATTAAATTTTATAAAAAAAAAAATTATCCAAACAATCACTAGTCGTTCACTGACTTGACGTTATGTCAGATGCACACGATATACTTTCGATGCTAGTTTATGCCACGTCATTCAATGACTAATAACGTTGGTTTGATACCAACATGATATAACTCCAATAGATTAACATATTTTATTACTTTCGAGTAATAATAAGAAGATGCATTAGTTTTGTGTGGTTGCGCAATTGATTGTACAATCATGTTTGGTGTACAAATTTTTTTACAACATTGTTAACAACGTGTCACGTGGAATGTTATTATTGGACAGTTCAAAAAATAATTTATCTTTTCAAACAATGTTTTTTTGACACACGACATTGGCGACAAAATTGTCAAAAATCATTGTTCAAATGGCATTGTCCTTGATTGTATGTTTTGCGAAGATTTAATTTGGGGAACAATAATATTAGCTGTATTCACACAAAAGAAGAACAATACAACTTTTGAATAGAATTCAATGCCACTCTTCGTATATAACTTAAGGCTGCATATGTTAATATATTTTAAATTGTATTAAGTTCTTGTGTGTGTGTCTATATATATATTTTTTTTTTCTTTTTTTTTTCTTACTTTTAAATCACACAATCTCTAAAAATTCACTGTTCTAAAATTCATTTCCCCCAAAATATTCATTTTATTAGTTGTCAAACAGAAGCTAAATTTGTCATTTTACAAGATTTTAACGAATGAAATAGACAATGAGAATGTTTCGTGAAAAGTTGGTCTGAAAGTCCAAATATCAACATTAAAACGATAGAAATGGTTTATCATTGAAGTCAAATGGTATATTTTGTGCCAATTATTCTTTCAATTTTAAATTTCTTAATTGTACTTATCTCATTACAATTTCTAGCTTTAGGGCAAGATCGAAGAGGTTTAAAGCGCGTTTTTTTTTAAAATAAATTATAATTAAATTGGTCAAATATAATTTGTATCTACACATTATGTAAGATTCACAAACTACTACTCGCTTAGTATTTGTTTGATAAAAAAAATTTAGCGGTCAAATTTTAAATTTAACGTCACATTTTATAACTTTTTAATCATACATTTTAACAATATTTATAAGAATCTATTAATTTTTTTTATCGAAGCCTTTGTGAAACAACCTTTTAATATGCACACATTTACACCGTGTTTGAGCCTAGGGATGGCAACGGCCCCGCCCCGTTCCCCGTTTAAGGCGGGGCGGGGTCCTTGTCCCGTTTATTACCATAATTTTAGTTGTCATTTTTTATTAAAACTAATGAAATTTTCAATTTTAAATATTGAATTATATAAAAAAAATAAAAAAATAAAAAGGGGCGGGGCGCCCGTTACCAGTCCCCGCCCCGGGGCAAAATTCCCCTCTCCGAATACTTGATTAAGTGGGTTATCCCCGCCTCGTTCAGGGCGAGACCCCGCGAGTATCGAATTTGTTGGGTTTTTTTGTCATCCCTATTTGAACCCTTTTTTTATTAAGCATGTATTTTGAAATAATAGATTAATAGAGAAAGTGTGGTTAAAAAATAATATTTTTTTTTTTTAATTTACATGTAATGTTATTCTATTGAAGAATATGTGATTGGGAAAAAAAAGAAAAATGTATTTTAAAAAAGTGGGGATCAAACAATGACTTAATAATGCTCGCTACTTATAAACACTTAACCTTGTTTGGTAAATATTAAAATAAGATTTTCAGTAGATTTTGTCAAAAGTTGATAAAATACAACGGTTGAAAAGTTATTAATCCCTTTATGTGGTTAAAATTTATTTCTGACTTTGACTTAAAATTTTAATTCGATTTTATCTCAAACCAAACAGTGGTTTAAAAAAGGACCATTCCAGCAATTCCGTATGACCTCGTCCATCATCACGTAGCCTTGATGCCAGCCAGGCTCATCAAAACTCATAGATAAAATGACAAAAAAGTGCTTTGACGGGTCATTGCCAACATGTCGGGTCGCCGTCCAATTCCCAGTATAGCAACGTCCGTCACGATCCACCAACCGTAATTTCCTTATTGGACGGCCCAATCTCTTGCCTCACCCCAATTAATTATTTAAACCTCTTCACCAGTCTCTCTCTCCCTTCTTGTTTCTCATAGGCCATTAGCAGAACAAAAAATTCCGATTCAACGACACCCAAGAGGTATATGTTAATTTAATTTCAATTTTCCATAGCCGTATAATTTATATTCATGTAACTGTGAGGATTCTATATATATATATATATATATATATATATTTGATTCTTTGTTTTTGTTCTGTGTTGATTTTGTATTTTCGTATTTTGGAATCACATCCGAGGTTTCTAATTAGACCAGGTTTCGTTTGATTTACTGTTTGAGTGAGATCTTCTGTCTTCTGAATTTGTGTGTTATCGAAATGGCGTGATTAAATGAAACGGGAGATAAAATAGAGTGAGAAATATGGCATTTAGAGTTGTGTTTCTTATTCCGCTTTTATAATTCAATCCGAACTTCATAAATTATGTTTACCCCCAATAATATTATGGGAAGGAATAATTGAATCTGCGTGAGTTGCGTGCTATGATTTTACCTCAATTCATATTATAGAAAGAGAGTAAACGAATCTGATGGGAGCATACTTAGATAAATTTTCAGGTTATTCTTTTTGTATTTTATGCTTTTTATTGGGAATCATGCGATTCTCCTCTTTTTTAAAAATTTTATTTATTGTATGCTCACTATCCTGATTTTATTTATATTTTTGCTATTTGAAAATTTGAAAATTTAGGATTATAAGATGCAGTTTGTTGAATGAAAAGCGTTTTTATCAAAGTTGTAATTGTGTAGTTAAATAAAAAGCTGAGGTTTTATCTTAGATAATAGTATTGTTAGTTAGTTTCTACATAGATGTTCGGTATATTAATTAGTATTTTGACATTTCAAGGTTCTCCAAAATTTGTGCAGATTTGAGTATTATATAGCACATTAAAAATGTCGCCAGCTGATTCGTCACGCGAGGAAAATGTTTACATGGCCAAATTGGCCGAACAGGCTGAGCGCTACGAGGAAATGGTTGAGTTTATGGAGAAGGTAGCAAAGACGGTCAATACGGAGGAGTTGACTGTTGAGGAAAGGAACCTCCTCTCTGTGGCATACAAAAACATTATTGGTGCTAGAAGGGCTTCATGGAGAATCATCTCTTCCATCGAGCAGAAAGAAGAGAGTCGTGGGAATGAGGATCATGTCAATGTAATTAAGGAGTATAGGGGTAAGATTGAGGCTGAGCTCAGCAAGATCTGTGATGGGATTTTGAGCCTTCTCGAATCCCACCTCATTCCCTCAGCTTCATCTGCCGAGTCCAAGGTGTTTTACCTGAAGATGAAAGGTGATTACCACAGGTATTTGGCTGAGTTCAAGACAGGGGCTGAGAGGAAGGAAGCCGCTGAGAGTACTTTGGTAGCATACAAGTCTGCTCAGGTGATTTATTTGTGTTGAGATGATGGGTTTTGTGCTCATGGATTTATTTATGTGGACCATTTTGAGTTTTTCTTTATTTGTATAATGCAGGATATTGCATTGGCAGACTTGGCTCCCACTCATCCAATCAGGCTGGGACTTGCACTGAACTTCTCTGTTTTTTATTATGAAATCCTTAACTCACCAGATCGTGCTTGCAACCTTGCTAAGCAGGTATTTTGGGAATGTTTCTACATGCTATGATTGTTTCATTGCTTGGTCGTTTCTTTATAACCTTATGATAACTATGAGCTTGTCTTTTTCTCTTAGTAAGTGTCATTGTCTTGGAGTGCCTTTGGACGTGTGTAGTTATAATTTTTTTGGTCATTTCCCGTGTTGAAATTAATGGTAAAAAACGAAACTTAACTTCTACGATTGGAGCTTCATTAAGGACATGATAGTGTGAAATGCAGGTTTGGCTTCCGTAGATAAAAGATGAATTTTCAAAATAACCTTCTTTTAACGGCCAAAGTGATGTTTTTAGTTTTTCTCAGTTAAAGAAGGCTAATAGGCATCTTATTTATTTGTTTGTTTAAAGTACCTTCTCTAGTTGACCAATTATTTCATTAGAATGGTGGTTGGCGTTGACTTGGCTGACGTGAGGATGCATTCTGACTTGAAAAATTTTCATAAGCTGAAGAGAAGTGTATTTTAGTATTATTTAATACAGGGACTCCATTTAAAAAGTGCTTAACAATTTGACTATTTCTCATTTTATTTTTGTCTTGTCATTGAGAAATATCTCTCTATATAAAAATTTGAAGCCTTCACTTGCATTTATCATGTTTGTCTGCTCGCCAACAATCTTGTCGTCAGTCCATGTTGTGTGTGCTATGCCAATCAGTTGATATTCAGAAGATTAAGCGTATGACAGTTGATCTGATTATAGATGTCTTAACTATTGATACAATATTATACAACTTTGTTTGAGAGCATGGCATATCTCTGTGTGTACACGCTCGTAAAAACACAAGCCAATGGTGTTTTTTATTTTCCTTGTCATTCTCTCTTATTTTTGTTCTACTTAATATTATTTTGGTGATCAGTGCATTTGTGTTTATACTCTCTCTCTTTGCCATTTATCACCAGTCTGATGTTTTCGTTTATAAACCTGCTCAACTCACATATCTATAATACTTGTCTTCAGGCTTTCGATGAAGCCATTGCTGAGCTAGACACATTGGGTGAGGAATCGTACAAGGACAGCACATTGATCATGCAACTTCTTCGAGACAATCTGACTCTTTGGACTTCTGATATAACGGTATATCCCAAAACCTCCACAAATTTTCTGCATCACTTTCTTACTCCATCTCCCCTGAGAATTCCCGTTCATATAAACTCTTCTTTCCCTGGATTTCATGTGCTGCCACGATATCCCAAAACCTCCACAAATTTTCTGCTTCACTTTCTTACTCCATCTCCCCTGAGAATTCCTCATTCATATAAACTCTTCTTTCCCTGGATTTCATGCGCTGCCACGATATCATTCCATTTTAAGGCAAAGCATACAACTTTTAATAGATTACGTCTGTCGTATTCCATTTTAACTCTCAACATTTGTGTTTTTGAGGAGTAGATTAGTTCTTTTAGAACGAATTGATCAGATACTCCACTCCTCATCATAAACCAACGCTTCTAAGACATTATTTGATCATAATGTTTTCTTACCCGGTCACATTAAATATGGATTGAATTTGGATTAGTTCCTTAAAACATTCATGTATAAGGTGCCATGTTACTTATAATTCTGCATTTTTGTGTTTATTTCTTTTGCTATCAGGATGATGCTGGGGACGAGATCAAGGACGCTTCGAAACCTGAATCTGGTGAGGAACAGCAGTGACATATCAGTAGCGTTGTAGAGTTGTGAGCAACATTTGTTCTACCATTGAATTTCTTCTGTTGTAGCAAGACTCGAGGGATTTGGTATGTTGAGTGCAACGGTTCTTTGAATCTTGAAATGTTTTTGTTATGAGAACATACTATTGGTTATAAGGCGGTGAGGTGGCGTGCAAACTTTTATTTTATTTTATTTGTACTCTATTTGTTGGTTGCACTAAGCAATATGTATTGGATTTATTTTAAAAGTTTTATGATTTCTGTAATACATCATTTGGATTCAACCCTTTTTAAAAATTAAAACCCACGAGAACCAAAGAAACAAACACTTGAGAAGAGTCCTATTTCTCTATGCCCTCCCATTATAATCTACTTGGAATCAAGACTGTTGGCAATGCAATTTGCCATTTTTAGCCATTTCAGTGTCTGTTTTATCCATTGCCAATGCAAGTTACATCAGGCAAATTACATGGGTTCTTGTCTTTGGTAGAACTGATGTCGATACATAAATTGTGCGCACATGCATGCACGATTCAGTGACAAGTGGCATACATGCACTTGAAAATGATATCAATGTGTAAATGATTTGACGTCAAGACATGTTTTCACGTATATATGTACTAACATTATATAAAAGTTATCCTTACACGGTATCAATGAAAAAAGTTACCTAGCATGCTGCTCATCTTCAGTATATTTATAGCAGATAGAGTGGAGGTTCAATAATAAGAAGTAAAGAACTCAACAGCAAAAGAAAGGAGGAGAAGTACATAAGTGATTTGCAAGGATCAGCATATCGTCTAACAAGCGTCATTCTTTCTTCTTGACCAGTATCCGAAGATGCATCTTTCACTTGCAGACTTGGGCATGTGAAAAACCCATAAACTATACCGGTAAAAGCTGCTCCAAAATGTGACCTGCAAGCACCATATTCAGTGAACATCACCTCAGAGAAAATCAGATTACTTGATAATTTTTCTACTAATAATGAGCGTAATTGAATTCCATTCGATGAAAAGATTCTGAGTTTGAAATGGTACATCTATTCTTTCTGTGTAAACCTGCATAATTGGTTGCTTACCAGTCATCAATTGGACCAAAGTTGCTTAGAACACAGCTGAGAGCTGTAAAAATAATTGCCTTCTGAAACATGCTTTCAGAAGCCTCAGTTGCAATAACATCTCTGTTCTGAACTTGATAAATTAGCCAAGCTCCGATTAAAGCAAATGCAGGTCCCTAAGCAAGAATAAACTGATTAAACAGTAGCTATACATTGCATAAAGATCATAAAGAAAGAATTTGAGACGAATGATCTATGCCTATTTATCTGGTTTGATGAATAGTCAGCCACGATGCAAACTTCAAGCACACTCTAGGCATGCCTTGACTTACAGAAATAAAAAAAAAACGAGATTTACGAAATTAATTGACAATTACGTATGTGTAACATGCAGCATCGTACCGTTCCACCAACAGTTGGGTCTGGTATGTGCAGAAAGCTGATCAGGTTTCCAGAGAATCCTCCAAGAATATAGATCAAGAAAAATGTAAATGAACCATATTTTCGAGATACTTCAAGCCCAAAAGTGAAGAGAAACCAGCTACCAAGGCCTATGTGAAAGATTCCTGAGTGCTGGAAATAATAAAAATTCATAAAAGTAAAAATTTTAATTAAGGATATTTTAAATATGAAGAGGAATGAATCCCACTTTACAACCTAGAGTTCATATTGTTTTGTAAGGTTTAACTCAGTTCACAATCTTGATTTAAGTGGCCATAGGAGCACAAAAAAGGAGCAGTGAAAATAATGCCTTTGCACTGGTACAGCCACATGTTAAATGTGTGCATGTGGGCTATAACTTGTAAAGTACAAAACTACACTACGTAATAAATCTAATATAACATAAATCAGAAAAGGAGAAAGTGAGAAAAAAACAACTTAATGAAACAAATAATAAATACACTGACTAATGACTATTCCTTCATGCAAAAAATAATATTTAGGTGTGAACATGTATTCACACGTCTTCTAGTATTTACGAGATAGTTCAAACTCAGATAAATAGAGTTACGTCTGTAGATGCATTTAGCTAATATTTCATTCTCAGGTAACTTTCTTCAGTGCTTAATTCCAAACAATTGCAACTTCAATTATCGCAATGCTCATCTGCGGAAAGTTGATTCTACGCCTTCATTGGCATATTGCATTATCCATTAATAATATTAATTTTTGACACAACAGTTTTTATTTAAGAAGTTCTAAATTAATGATAGAATTGAAGCACGAACCAAGTGATTGTTCTTGTACCAGAAAAATTGGTGTCACTAGTCTCCACCATTCTCCCATCAGAATCAAGTTATTTATCTTCGCTCCATAGACCAAAGGGAGTGACAACAGCTCGAAGTTAGAGTTTTTTATTGGAGTTGCTATCTCAATTAGAAAGACTGCTATGTTTATAGAAGCCAATACACCTCTGCAATAATAAACAAAACGAAGCATAAGAGACGGTAAAACTTTAGAAGCCACCAATATGGTAAACTAATTATTTGTTGCACGAGAATTCAGTATACACGCATGTTTATGTATTTTGAGAAGGATAATGTATTTACATTAAGTAAAAATCAGAGACGTTATCTGCAGACTTCTGACCCCCCTCAGTATCCTCAGGTTTCAACTCCATATAATCATTCAGTGTTCTGCCTCTGACAATTTCATAGTCTCCATTGGAAGAATTATTTGAAGATGCCTGTAAATTTTCACCGTCAGAAGCAGATGATATATAGTTTCTTGAAGTTTCATCTGAAACGGGAAATAAAGAGGAAAAGTGAAGAAGTATCAGAATCAAAATTTATTGTGAGAGCAAGAATTTCATGCTATCAAGAGCTATTACCTTCATCAACTTTGCCAAGATAATATTCTAGGGATCTGAGACGATTTTCTGCTTTGAATTTATCACTACTAGTAACTGAATCTGTCATCATCTGGTTCAAACTACTCAAAGAAGGCTGCCTGGCATCATTATGGACTTTTCTAAGAAAAGTATCTAAAGATTCCAGATGCTTCTCAGCAGAACTCAATGATCTTATGCTTGTGCAAAGTTTTCCCTTTCGTTGAATAATGAACGAGGTATAACGGTGCGTGAGCTTGTGTTTCCCGAGAAGAACGGATGCATCTTGCGCCGTGGAGTCTAGCATATATTCATTGTTAACTTTTCGTTTCATTGGTGGACTGACGGCATCAAATAACATGTGCCTTTCCTTGTTTTGTCTATTGCCTTTTTCAATCAAAAAATTATTATCTCTACAGTACAACTGATGGCTGTTTGCAACTGTTGCCATCTATTCCAGAATAAGAAAGTAAATAGCATCAAATTGCATTCGTAAACTAATCAAAATTACACGTTCATGCAATTATTTGATGGTAATCCACATTAATTAAGGTGTATCAAGGTAGTAAAGCTTAAGTAAATCGATGACATAATAGTGCTCCACCAGTTCCTAGCAAATCTTCATTATTCAGTCAGCAACAAGTTTCCACAAAAGACAATCCAGAAACTAAATTCATTTGTAGTCCTGATTAAGGAGAACATAGTAGTTTCATCATCACGCAGTGAATCGATCGGACATAGGGCCCATAAGGCAAGGCTTCTGAAAAGTCAAAAACAGTTTCTGTGATTAACAAGGCGCTTTTAAATATGTTAGAATAATTTTTTAGAAGTACTTTGTCTTGTTAAAAGGAATGCTTTGTCTGCAAGAAGCAGAACAAAAGCAGAAACCATACCAAACGGGGCTTATAAAACTGGTAATAAAATAGACCAGCTTGCTCTTACCAAGACTCCACGTTTTGCTCTCTTGGGAGAGTTTGAATTTCAGGGAATGTAGATAGACCAAAGAGTTATGAACGGAATATGAATAATAGTGTCATAGGGAAAGGGGAACCCACCCACATTAACATCTCTACTGATGAAACATTTCTAACACAACAGTTATAACAAGACTCCGAAATGGCGGAATAACCCTTCATATCTTCATATATTAGGTGAATCAGTATTTATTCAGTAAAACAAATGCATGCTTATAACTGGAACACAACTCAACTCAAGCGGAAAAAAAATAATACAGCAAACTACTGTAGCTCATAGAGTAACCAGGGCTCGAACTGAAAGAAGATAGAATTTACAATCGAGCATTTTATCAAACATGTTATCATCAATAAAATATTCATCAGTAAAGACAATTTCAAACAGACATCCTCAAAAAACGTAGATAGATACATTTACAGGGATATATATATATATATAACATGTATAACATGTATACTTGAAGAGGCTGCCTGATTGAGTTATACCTGCATGGAAGTATGGAACACAAGTGAAATAGAGACGTGATTCCCAGATAGCTTCGGGCAGTGGATGGCACCTCTTTGAGTTGTACTTCCTCGAACGAGTTCCAGAGCACTTGGAACTCCACTGCAGGCACGAGTATTGTTTATAATCTTGACATGCTGTAAAAGAATCCAAACGAAATTGTACCTTATCCTCGTTGTCCCATTGATGAGCTGCCACGTTTGCAGTAAACCGATCTCCACCACTGCTTTTTACACCCGAGATTTCTATTGGGGCCCACAAAATATCGGACGGCTACCAATAAGTCCATTACTTGATATCGCTAGGCCCCATGGAATGAATATTTCGAAATATGGTATATTTAACAAGAATAAGCCACTATTTGGTACATATTAAAATTTTCATTCTCATTTTTCTATTCATTTTCAACCACATATTTTTCAATATATAATATTTTTCACAACATCAATAACTTTTCTCTATTTTTCAACCACACATTCTCCATCAATCTACTATTCCAGAATACATTCTTACAAAATAATGTGACTCAGACACACCCTAAAATTCATAGTCCTATATATAGCTAGAAATAATGCTACTCAGGTGACAC
>CAIGRP010045748.1:0-18903 GCA_903798385.1 Fraxinus cuspidata
TTTCCATTCAACATCAGACTTGATCGAGTTCGAGAGTTCCAAAATATCATTGTCATCATCAATGTATTTGTACTAGTTGCATTCCCCATTTGTGGGAAAGTAAACGTAGGTGAAAACGAGGTCCACCATGAAGCTATACCTCAAATTTTCTCCAAATTCACCATCGAAACACCCAATGGCAAAAATCCCCAGCAACAGAAGTATTGATCTTGTCCAGAAGAGGAAGGTAATTTGGGTTTTAAAAAAAATAAAAAAAAGATGATTTGGTGAAGAAGGTGATTTGAGAATGGAGCTATTTGAAAATTTGGAGAAGATTAATGGAATTTTTTTACCCAAAAAAAATGTACAAGAGGTGGATATGATTCATATGCCACGTCATTTTTTAATTCGTCGTGTATACATACTTGTCCAGCTATATACATGGAATTAGATATGATGAGTATCGAGTACAGTAATGAATAGTTCAATGAGCATTGAGTAACCATATGGTTGGACTGGATATGATCAGATTTGATTTCTTGATAAGCAAACCGAACTCGAATTTTCGGATATTTAGTAAGTGGAACCGTTGAGTCCATATTTAATATGGAACCGTTCGATTCCATTCGGTTCAATTCGATTCTCGAGTTCAATACAATAATTTTATTTTTTAATATTTATAATAACGATAGTTAATTCAACAATGATAGGTTCAATCTTAGCTCTTATAAAATAGTATAATCCAATCTCGTGATATTTTTTACGTATCTCTTTGTTGAGTTCTTCATAAGTTTGAATGTTGAAATCACGGGAAGTGGAAGATAACGAACTCACAATAATGAATAGAAGCGCTACCGTACTTCCAATTTGATTTCTCCAAAGCAGTATAAACGAAACTGCAGTAGAATAACGGATTTTGATAAAATTTAGGTCAATTTAATTAAGTTGGGCTTGAGCTATAAATTAGATATAGAAAAATCATATTTTGGGTTTGAACTAAATTAATTAGTCAGCAAATTTATTTAGAAAAAAATAAAATAATTTGGCTTATTTTAGATTAAAAAATAAAAAAAATTATGGAGATTCGATTTTTTGGTTCTTGGTTTATAATCGAGAACCGAACTATACCCGTTATTCTCGATTAAGATACTCGTTCGAGTATTTAATTAAAGAAGTACTGCCTAATTTAGTTCGGATTGGATCCGGTTTGATCGATTCGGTTTAGGAGTTTTGTCAAACACTAATTAACTATTTAAAGTTTAATAAGCAAGTAGTAATTTGTGTATAAGTTCAGTGAGCACTCATTTAATTAACTCACATATTTATGAGATGTACTATTTTTATGAACTTTTCAAACCATTCATTTCATTAGTAATCAATACCTAAGAGTGTTAGTCGCTTTATGTTCGAATGTTTCAATTAATATATCTATCTTTTTATTTAAAAATAAAAAATCAACAACTATACTTTTTATGGTTTGAAATTTTTAGATGGATCACAAATCTCAACATAGTATTAGAGCTCAACAAATTAAAAGGAGCAAATCGAAGTCAAATGAACTATTGAATTTAATGTTGATATTTCCAAATGAGCGACCACATTGCTGGACATATCATGATTGATGTCTATTTTGGATCCGTGGACAATATTTTTTTTTTTTTAGGTGCAATTTTATGTAGATGACATTTTCCTCTATTAACATATTCTAATCAACACTTCAAAAATTATTCAAGTAGGTCAAAAAAAATTTTTTTTTTTTTTCAAAAGTAAATATAACCCCCTCGCCCCAAAGGAATAAAAAAATGTTATCTGTAAACATTTCTTAGTCGCAGCAATTATTTGTGGGCACATGTCATATGGCCCATTGAAAAGAAGCCGTGTCGTGGGTAGGGCAAGTTGAGGCTCTAAATTCGTGACTTTTGTCTCTCAATTTTAGGTAGGGCACCACATTTTGCGTATGGATTGCTCTTATCTTCCGAAGCACCAAAATTCAACTACGTGTTTAGATTTTCACCACAAAAATAAAAAAAATGAAACAATAGTTTTAAAACACGGCTCGACGTCCTATCTCGATTAACTTTATAAAATCGAGTAATTGGACATGATCTTTGAAAAGTTCAAAAATATATACATTTAAAATTCAAAAATTAATTTTAAACCAATTTGATTATTTTTATAAAAAGTATTTTTTTAAAAAAAAATTAAATGTATTATTAGAGAAAGCTGATCCAGTATGATTTTTTAAAAAAGCTCTTTTGGAAGAAAAGTTCTTTTAAAGGAAACTGATTAAATGCGACTTCTTTTTTAAGAAGCAATAGCAAAATCAAAAACATTGCCGAACGAATCATTTTCGCTACAAAATTTATTCGCATTTTTTTTGTCAGTGTTGTGAATCAAAAATACGAGGGAATTAAAAAATAATTATAATCCACTTGTTTGTAGTTTCATTATCTAAAAAATTCACTCAGTATTTGTGTGAACGTGATAGCCTGTGATTTAGACATGAATAGAATATTCAAATAGTTGGTAAAAACCACTTAACCAGGCATAAGTAGTTAGATTATTACAAGTCAAATGCTAAATTTCATCTGCGATGTAGAAAATCAGATATATTGAGCATTTTTGTGATAGGTACAGAAGGTGGCAAAGTATTTTATCCTTATCTCTCATTTGTCTTTTCCTTTTTAGCCACTATTTGACAATTATTTTTACCATTTTTTTCACAAACTCATTTTTAACTCTACATTCTCACAATAAAATATTTTGCGCATAAATTTAAATTTTTTATTTTTTTAAATTTTTAATCATACATTTTTCAAAATCATTATTTCAAAACTCATTTATTTAAAATAAATAAATAAATTATTTTAAAAGTTGTCAAACACGGGGCTTAAATCTTTTTTTTTTGATACCCAGGTATACACTTTCGGCGACTAATCCTGGGGTCTACGCCTCGGCCCCTCAAGACGCAGACCAGGTAAACCGCGAGATGTGCCCCAAACTGGTCTGGGTCCAAGAGCCCATACACTGATCTGCCAAAGTGTTGAGCGAGTCAACATTTGTTGCACCTTGCATTCCGGGAGAACTCTTGCCTTTCAGGATAAATTTTGCCTTCCAAGATAGAGCCTGCCTTCCAAGAGCTCCACGAATCGAACTCGCGACCTCTGAACTACCAACAACTAAGAGCCCCGTCCTCTGCCAGTTGGGATGTGCCCCGGGGGCCAACACAGGCTTAAATCTTAATCTCATCTACNCGAACTCGCGACCTCTGAACTACCAACAACTAAGAGCCCCGTCCTCTGCCAGTTGGGATGTGCCCCGGGGGCCAACACAGGCTTAAATCTTAATCTCATCTACATGAGAATAAGCTATGATGAGATGTTTTGAACTTGGACTGTACGAGGTGATGCCTATGAACTTTTTGTTGGTCTTACGAACCCCTAGCTCATTTGATTATTTTGAACTTTGAAGTGAAAATTACATCTATACATGTTTTTTAACTTTCAATTGAAAAATAAGGTTCAAAATTTTTTTATTCAAAAATCTGATGATAATTTAAATATTTAATAATAATAATAATAATATGAATTTAAATTAATCCACCCCATCACTCCCGCCACATTTCACTCCCCAAACCCTAATCGTTTCTCTCCCCCTTCTCACTCTTTATCACACACCACTACCGGAGGTCCACTATCGTGAGGAGCCACTTTGAAGCGACGCTCGTCGCACGGTGTGCGCTCACAGCATCGTGCCGCGATGGTGTGAGCGCCGCAGTGACCTCGCCTCTGCATGTCAACTGTGCGCATCAAAAGTGGTATATGGGCACTGTGGATGGCGCGGAGCGTTGCTGCGCAGCGATGCTCAAGGTACTCACAACGCCGCTGTAGAGGTGTCGCTTTGATAACAGCATATCCAATCTCGATGAGACAGGGCAACGAACTTGAGAAGCAGGGATAATGGTACGATGGTGATGGTTTTGAGGAAGAGGGAGTTGGGGTTGACATGGTGGTGATTTTTTTGTTTGTTTTTCTGGTTGCCAGTGATAATTGTGGTGTAAGGAGAAATCGGTGAAGAAAGATAGTTAAAAAGTGGTGCTGATACTACGGTGCGACGGATGTGAATGCTGTGTTGTAGGGTGGAGTGTGTCGGGAGGGGAAGACATCGATTTAGGTGGCGAAGATTGAGGTATTTTTGAGGAAGAGGGAGTTGGGATTGACATGGTAGCTATTTTTGTCTCTCCCTTTTTTTTTTTTTTATTAACGATAATTGTGGTGCAAGGAGAAACATATGAAGAAAGAAAACAGCTGGTGCGGTAGTAGTGGTGGTACCGATGATGGTGAGGTGGCAGGGGTGGTGGTACCGATGTCGGTGTCGATGTCGATGCCGGTGTTGGTTTTGGTGGTGGTGGTGCAAGTGGTGCCGGTTGGGGGGGGGGGGTGTGACCTATAAGTTATTTAATTTGTGATCAATAAATAATATGTAATTGATAATATGGATGATTTGTGACCAATTAAAAATATGTAACTTAAAAAATGTAAGATTGCGACTAAATTTATAATCACGATTTATAATTTGTTAAGTTGTGACCAATTAATTTGATAATTTGTGATCGTGAAATGAATTGTGACCTGTAAAATTTGTGATTTGTGAACAAAAAATAATACGTGATCTATTAATTTAATAATTTGTTATCAATAATAATTTGTTACTCATTAAATTTGTGATTGAAAAATAATACGCGATCAATTAATTTGATAATTTGTGACCTGCAATAAATTGTTATTTATGAAATTTGTGGTTTGTGATTGAAATGTTTAGTAATAGTACATAATTGTTAACATAAATTGTATAATGTTGTGACCTTAATATATCTAATTAATAAAATATTATTAATTAATAAAGTTTAATTATGACCTGATTTTAAAAATTTTAAAACTTATTTCTTAATTTTGAAATTGTACATGTAATCACTTTTAAGTATGTAATGTTCCTTATTTTGAACTAAATGGGTCCAGCCCGTGGGGGATTGATTAGGTCCAACAATTGCACTTTAGTTGGAGGACTAATCACTAAAATAAGGTGTCACTAACTGAAATAAAAAAGGAAACGTTTTGCTTGGTTCCCAAGATTGAATCTTGATGTAGTGGTGTTGGATTACCTCTTAATTTGGACAAAAACCTTGAGAAGAAAATTATTGTATTCTTTATTTAGTGACAGTGCAATTGTGGATTTGCCACTTGTTTTAATGGGTGTTACATAATTAAGAACATGGTTGAGCCCCATTTTTTAAAATCTAAAATGCATTTTGAAATATTATTTTGATGGAGAACTTGTGGTTAAAAAATAAGAAAAAAATTTGTGTTTGCGTGTAATATTATTTTATTGAAGAATATGTAGTTGAAAATAAGAGAGAGAAATGAATTTTGAAAATAATAGGGACAAAATAAGAACAAAGTAATTCTCCGTGCGCTCTTGTGCTTGCTTTAACTATTCCAACATTTCTTTGTTGCTTGTACTGTGATTAATTGGTTGGTTGAGTTTATTTGGTGTTCACATTTTAATTCACGGTGAAAGGAAAATTTAATATAGTTGATCATTGCACTGATGTTTATTTTTCTTACATTGGTATCAAAGCAAGTTTGGATTGTGTTGATTAAAATGGAGGATATCATTTATTGTAATGATTTGCATGAACCTATGTTGAGGATTCGAAACCTGGTGCTCCTAAAATTTGGAATTGATAAATAGTGTTTTACATTTTGACAATATTTTTAATGGTGACGCATTTGCCTGGATGATGACACGTGGCTTATTTCTGGCCATTGGATAACTTTTTGGATGGTTCGATATTTTACTCTCGGCTGCATCTTTTCGTTCATTACAATCTAATTGTTGGCTCTTTGTTTTTAAGAGAAAAAATTAACCCTATGTTCTAGGGTTCTTCATTCGTGATATGCTCTACTCGAAAATCTCATTTGAGATCAAAACCTTTGTAATCCTAGTGTTATACACAAGTTTGAGTGATTTGTAGTGGAGAAATTTGAGTGATCATTCTATTTAGTATAATTGCTATTAAAGTTTGGTAATTTTCGAGTGTTCTTAGTGATAAAAGGTTTCGATATTTAGAGTGCTTGAAAGATAAGTCTTCGATAGACTGTATCTATTGTAATATTGAACAATCTTGTACTTCGTTGCCGGTTTTGGTTTCATAGTGCAATCGAGCTTTAATCCATTTATATGGATTCTCAATCGGAATTAGGCATTAGAAGCGGTTGTCGAATCTCTAGGGCATTGGTCGAAAAATCTTCCGTCTTCGATCTTTACTTTCAGTCGATTTGTGATTATTTTGTATACTGTGTTTAATATCATGCTTTTGGGTATTTCAATGGTATCAGAGCTATTATCGAGAACAAAAAACCTAGATCTTGAAGAAAGTGTGAGATATGTTGTAAATTTGAAATTTTTTGGAACTATTGTTAAGCAAAATTGAAAGATATCAAAATTTTATAAACTCTTTGGGTGAGATCTTTAATTTTTGTAAAGTTTAATTTCAAAAATTAGGGTTTCTTGATTTTTCCTTTGATTTACCATACACTTTAATCCACTGGAGACTAATCTTTGTCCAAATGCTCCTACGAGGCCTTGAGAATCTGAGATAAATCCTGTACAGGTGTGTATCTGGAGGATCTTGAAGGAGAAATCTTTAAAACATAGAGTTATAATCTCTGTTTGTGTGATTTTGCCCTGGATGTTTCTTAATTGAGATTAAAACTTTCTAAATTTGTAATATCTTGTTTTACTAAGTATATTACTATGATTTGTAATTGACACTAATCTGTATTCTTACTTATTTTCGACCCGTGAGTCATACTTGTTTATAATATGGTTTCTGTTAAATTTAAAGTTTACTTTATGTTGATTTGTGATTATTTTGTATCTTGTGTTTAATATCGTCTTTCTACGCTTTTCAACATATTTGGATGACATGTGAAACAACCAATTGTACTACAAGCCTATAGGCAGGTCAAAATTAAAAGACAAAATCATTGTGGCAAGATAGTTCATATTAAAAGGAGTTGTCGAGCTTGGTTGAGAGAGGAAAAGCTTGTTGCATGTTTTATAAGACTTGAACAAAAGCTTGCAAAAATGAGTTGAATGTAGTTGAAGATTCTTTTCTCTAGATATGACACGAGTTTCAATCGCATGAAAAAGGGTTGTAGCATTTGCCTAAGAAAATATTCATTTCCTTAGCCAATAGTATGTCTCTAAACCTATGTAATCATTGTTTATAAGTTACATGTACATAAAGATTCATAACATTTTACCATTTGCCAATTTACAACACAATCAACTATTTCATCAAATATTTTCTCTCTATATCATATTATGTAGTTAATTGTGTACATTTTATGTACAAGTAGCAAAATTCTAATTTCTTTTACTGGCTTATCTAAAAGAAAACATGATATCTTAGAACTAGTGCATTTTGATGTGTGTTCTCTTGGAGATATAACTTCGTTGGGCGAAAATGACTATTTTCTTTTCCTCTATAGTGGTTTAGATAAAGACATCTATATATTGTAATCGGAAGATTTTGAACAAAATGAGAACGAACGCTTTGTGTGAAAATTCAAGAAGAGTTTGTATGGGCTCAAACAAGCACCAAAACAATAGTATAAAAAGTTCGATGCTTTTATGACGAGCCACATGTATACAAGAAAGACTCTAGATTCTTGTGTTTACATCAAATTTTTTGCCACATTGATGATATGCTTATAGTTGCCCAGATGCAGGGTTGATTAAGAAATTGAATGAAGCCTTGCGTAAGTAGTTTGATATGAACGATTTGAGGCCAACTAAACAAATATTGCACATGGAGATAGTTCGGGACAAAAAATCTAAGGGATCGTGATTATCACACAAAAATATATTGACCAGGTACTTGACTTGTTCAATATAAAAGTCAGTTAGATCACCTCTTGCTGGTCATCTCAAACTAAAAGTCTTGTCCTTCAACTAGGGAAGAGGAGAAGAAGATGGAAGCAACACCTTACTCTTCAATATTTGATGTATGCCGTACCAGATATTGCACAAGCACTGGCATGATAAACATATTTCTTTCTAATCCGAACAAAGATATTCTGGAAGCAGTAAAATGAATCGTGCAATATCTTATAGGAACTTCTACTTTTGTGGTTTTCATGGGAGCTCAACTCTTTTTTTTTTTTTTTGTTGGCGTAGGAACCCGCAGCCGCTTGCGCACTGGGTAAACCTCGCTCCATGTGTAATAGCCCGCAAACCACACAGGAGAGATAGCCCGCTACTTGTTTACTTTTGCATGGAGAGCTATTTCTTGACCGTCAAAATTACAAAAATGTGTAGGTTTATCCACTACCACTACTAAAAAAATGCGACATAACCGACGGAAAATGCTCTGATTTTTGCTGGTAACGACAATTATCTACGGCAAACTTCCGTGGTAAATTCCATTGGTGGAAGTCCCCTCGCTAATTATCCTACAAACTAGTAAGTCATTAGTAATTACTGACATATTAGCAATATTCTATTCCTTTGATAATTACCGACGTAATAATTAAGCAATGGTATTGGCAACAACTATATCTGTCACAAATTCACAAAATGAATTCACATCCTCAAAAAACAGAAAAGAAAATATTTGACATCCTCAAAAGACGTAAACTTTTGGCCTTGTTGCATGAGGGGCTTTGTATCTTGCAGCATATCCGTTGAACAAGGCTAGAGAAATGCTTGTATTCTGTTCAAGATTAAGGCGAGAAAATATAAATTTATCATTTTAACCTGTAAAATTAGTCAAAATTATGGTCAAAGTTAATTATTCAGTAAACTAATGTCAAACTAACAGTTTCTGTTAAATTGGACTCCGACTGCGAGTTTTTGAAATGTTTGGTACCGTGTGTGGCACGAATGAAAAATTTGGGCAAAGTCTGCTATTAAATGAAAGATTTGTTACCGTTGTTGCAATTATCCCAAAAAAAAAGTTCATTCTATTCTTTAATTTGATAGCACAAAAGAGACATAATATCTACTTAAATTACAATAATAGTGAGTCCAACTACTATATACACTCGTTTTCTACAAATGGAGTACCATTCTTGTGAAAGAACATAACTAAACAACCTACCTTCACGTATTTCAGGAATTAAGTACAATAACGTTCCAGAACATAATCATGAACACAAAGTTCAACAAATGTGGTGATGCAAACGCATTCTTGACATATCTTGGTCATCGAACCTTTATATCATATACTAAACCTATACAAGATTGGCGAAACATATATGACCATCACACATTATCATATATTATATATATGAATTGCCAAAAAAAAAAAATATTGCCAACATGGACCTTGAATAGATAACGACTTGATTAACTTGTCAACTATATATAACCATGATACATGATGGTAAATGATAAGTATGAACGACCGTACGTGCATAGCCTATGTGGTCTTCCAAGCATTCAACCCTTCGATGCGCTTAGAAAACTATGCAAATAAATGTATTGACTCATCATATAATATCACGAGGCATGCTTGACATGTATTTTATTACAAGCAATGCAATATTGCGCTTCCCAAAGTCAACAAGTGACATGTTACACTAGTTCAAATAACACAATGTCAACTAATTGATGCCACATTTTTAGAAGTCATTTATGCATATATAAACATATATATTTTACGTTTAAATCGAAAGCACTAGTACTTAGTTTTGTGCCTCGTATATCTTAGAAATCAAGGTATACATATCTATATTTCGTGAGGATCACTTCGTTCTTTTCTCCCAAATGTACCATTAATTTTATTTTCAAAATTTCTAATAGGAATTGGACTGGTAAGGTTCTTAAGAAACCCAGATTCGAATTACCGAGTGCTCGTCCCGTCTTGAATTCTTCCTTTATACATCAATAAGCAAACGATTATAATTCTTGATTTTTGTGGTTGTCAAATCATTTAATATGGTCTATATATAATATTCATTCCTCCAATTCTATATTTGATTATTTTCTTAAAATGTTTGACATTGTTAAATTTACTTACAGATCGATTTTGTCAGTAAATTTATCGGTCAGAATTTTGCATTGCTCAAAAAATTATAAAAAAATATAGGTATTTATTGATCGTCAATAATTTAGTAAGTAAATCATCACTATTAGCGATAGAAATTGACTGTTGATAAAGTTCCATTGCTTATAGTGCACATTCTAATAGTGTATCAAGGCTGGGTATATTGCAGTTATCTAATCAAGGAAATAGATGTTGATGAAAATATTTTTCAAGGAACTCAATATGTAGAAAGTGAACGTTTTTTATTGTGACAGTCAAATCATTCTTGAATTGAGTAAGAATTTCACATATCATTCTCGCATCAAGCATAGTGATATGACGTATCATTGGATTCGTGGAACGACCGATGAAAAATTGATGCACTTGGAGAAGATTAATACTGATAAGAATATTGCCAATGACAATATGTTGACCAAGTTGTTACCAAGCAAAAGCTTGAGTTTTGAGTGTAACTTCCTTATGGACAGGATGTGGAGATTTGGGCTTGTGAACGCTTAGCCCATTTTGTCATTTTGAATTAATCGGTCCAGCCTACGTGGGATTAATTAGGTCCAACAATTACAATTAAACCCATATTTGATCCATAAAATAATTCATTTTCAACACTCATTTCAACCACACATTTTTTAATAAAATAATATTACACTCATATTCAATTTTTTAATTTTTTAATCACATATTTTTCATCACATCTCTTCATAAAATACGTTTTTTCTCAATAATATGCATCAAACACCTCATGACTTGGAATACTGATATTGCAAACAATTGAAAAAAAAAAATGGGTTTTGCTTTCTGTGATAAAGGCAGGCAAATCAACAGTCACTCGCTCGTACACCCTCCTTTCGAGTAGGATCTTGCTATTTTTATGGCTTAGATAATGTACATGATGAATGAAATAATGTCATTTGATGATACAATCAAATTTTTTCATCTAATCTTCCTTGTGAATGAAATAATATCATTTGATAATACAATCAAATTTTTTCATCTAATCATTTGATAATACAATCAATTTTTTCATCTAATCTTCCTCACGTGTCAAATAATAACATTTGATGATATTTTTCATCTAATCATCCTCCCATATATATGTAGCATCGAACACGGTTAACAAGAAAAGCCTGACTCTCTCTCTTCTTCTTTTCGTCTCTCTTTTCTGATCATTCAAACCCTTGGAATTGATAATTGAAATTCAGAAAAAATATAAAAGGATGGTAGATTTTGCACGGGTACAGAAGGAGCTGCAAGAATGCAACCGGGATTTCGAGGTTTCGGGCATAAAAGTTATCCCGAAGAGTGATGCTAATTTGGCTCACTTGCTTGGTACAATTCCTGGTCCTCTCGGTACTCCGTACGAAGGTGGCTCTTTCAAGATCGACATCACTTTGCCTGGTACCATCTATTTTACGCCATAATTTATCTTTGTGGGTTTTAATATTATATTGGTGGGCTTTCAATGTTATTTGTTATTAATTTTACGATTAATTAATTATTATTGGTTCTGGAAGCGAATTTTGTTTTCTTTACAGATTTTACTTTGTGGGGTTCTGTCTCAATTCTCATTAGGGTCTTGAATTTCAAGTACATTGATGATAATAAGTCTTCTGTCTATGTTCTAATATGTCTATTGATGGACTTTTGATGTTATTTCGTCTATTCTCTTGTTCAAAGAATTACTTTTTGTAGGTATGGGTTTTAAAGCCAATTTTTGTCTTCACAGATTATACATTGTGGGGGTTCTGTTCCATTTTTTATTAGGGTTTTTGAATTGTAAGGACAAATCATAATAATATTTAGTGTATGTAATCTGTTTTGTTCTACCTGCACCAGTAGATTACTAGGTTTATATCTTCGATCTAGGACTTTTTTTTGTGTATTTAGGTGTTATACAACATGTTTGGCAAGGTGGATTGGATTGTTAGACTATAGTAATAGAAAAATAAGTCAACTTATTATTCGTTATACTGGAAACCAAACATGTATAATGTGCATACACTTGGTTTTGTTTACTTCTCATTTTCTGTTTGGTTGTAAGCTGGAATGTTAGAGCTATTAATCTAAATCATTGGTAGACTTTGTACTTCAACATTTGTATTTACCATTTTCTGTTTAGTATACACTTGGTTTTGTTTACTTATAATTTTCTGTTTGGTTGTAAGCTGGGGTTTTAAAGCTATTAATCTAAATTATTGGTAGACTTTGTAGTTCAACATTTTTATTTAATTGATTTTCATGGAGGCTACACCGCAAAGACCTTTAGACCCAATTCAGTCTTTTTGGTATAAGAAATATTACATCGCATCTGCAAGAAGATTATATTTTTATGGCCAAATTTCTGACAGATTACATGGCATCTGCAGAGCAAGGAAGCCACGTGTACTTCGAATTATAATTTCTTTGCCCTCTGTTATGTTGTTATTGCCAACATATCATTTTCAAATCATCACAAAGGGTGCATCATATCAGAATGTCAACACTTCTTGCCTAGTTCCAATCATTACACGACATGGGTGGAACAATTTTAGTATAAAGTGACCATTACCTCCTCACATGTTTGTTTTGAATTTATCAAGGCTCATATAAGGAAATAAAACTAGAAAATCATTGCAATTACACTACATGATAAGTTGGCTTTGCAAAATTCTCCAGTGGAGTATTTGTTGAAATGAGTATATTCAAAAAAGAGATTAGTGAGACTCAATCACTGAACATTTGGTATTGATTAGGCACAATAGATATAAGGAACTTGTTTGAGGAAGAGAATTTGAGGCACACTTGTATCAAGATTCGTGAAGGCAAAAGTGGCTACGAAATTGGGGAGATTTTAGGAGGAGATGCTTTGTTTTTTACTCATCCTTGTTCTTATGCTTTTTCCATATTTTTAATTCTTAATACCTCGAACAGAGAGTGTTAAGATAAAATGCGAAGAGCAATTAACCAAAATATTGCTTATACTGCCTTCTAGTTTGAGTGATAATTTTTGTTCTCCTCGCATTGAAAGTAAGATGCCTGCATTGCTGCAATTGATAAATTGTAATCCTTTATTTTCCTCATTCTGATCTTTCAAAGGGATTTTAAATGGTTCAGTTTGGTTTACATTTTTGAGATTAATACCATCTATTCGTTACATTGAATGTAAGCTTTTATATATTCCAATTTATTCAGTCCTTAATTGTGCTTTCTTTTCAGATGGTTACCCTTTTGAGCCTCCCAAGATGCATTTTGCCACTAAAGTATGGTACGAAAAGCATGTCGTTCTGTACTGTCTTCTTTTATTGTGGATGATTTAAGTAGTAGTAAGATGAATTGATTAATGTTGTGCATGTGATCCGTCTTTTATTGCTAAGAGGCTCTTGGTGTTTGTGGATGGAAATAAAGACTCTAAACTTTGACGAACCATTGACTTGTCTGATCGGCAAATTTTATGATGCTTATGAGTCTTTTTTTTAGATAATTTAATAATAATAAAAAAAAGCAACAGAAAATTCAATGTGCTTAAGATACAGCTTTGTTGACTTTGTCTATGTCTGCACATGACGTTCTTTCGGTTAAAGATTCATGGATAAATGAGTAAAACCATTTGTTGCACATATATTAGAAGCTAAAGTCTTAGTTTCATACTTCAAGTTGAACTTCAATAAGCAAATGTGAAATATAAATTGTTCTGCTGATCCAATGCTTAGGAAAATGTACTTCTTAGAACATGTTTTTTCTCTCCTCATTGCTCTATAGTAGTGTTCTAAAAAGACATCTAGGCTCGAGGCACAGTTGACCGCTTAATGCGCCCCTAGGTATGCTTTATTAATTTTTATTTCTTTCCCTTTTTTAAAAGCCTTTTATTCGATTAAGTTTCAAGTTTCTCCTTGAAAATTGTATATAATTGAGTAATTGTAGAAAATATTAAGTAAATATAGTATTTTATAATTTTAGATGTTTGGTTTGTATCATTTTAACTATTATATGATTTCTAGAATGATTAAAAATTTAAAATGATATTAAAAATAAGAAAACACTTTTTACTGCCTAGGGGTCTCGTCTAGGCTCATAAAGCTTGAAATCGGCGTCCACATCTACACACGCTTTACGCTTTTTCGATCACTGCTCGATAGTACTAGAAGTTTTTGTAAGTAGGCTCCCATTAATCATGTACACTTGTATGTTTATTTCATACCAAAGGCATCCTAACATAAGCAGTCAAAGTGGAGCAATATGCCTGGATATCCTGAAAGACCAGTGGAGCCCTGCACTCACTTTGAAGACGGCTCTCCTTTCTGTACAAGCATTACTCTCTGCTCCAGAACCTGATGACCCCCAAGATGCTGTTGTAGCCCAACAGGTCCTGCTCATGTCGTCGTTGCTTTTCCCTTGTACTTTCAGATATTCTTGCTCCCAGCAAGAATTTATCGAATTTCTCAGCTTTCTCCGTGGTTTATGTACTTTTTTCACTCTCCCTTCTCTGTTGCTGATTAGTATTTTTTTTTTTTTTGGCACATTCCAGTATCTTAGAGACTACCCAACATTTACGGGCACAGCTCGTTATTGGACCGAATCATTTGCCATGACCTCGTCTCTTGGTGTTGAGGAGAAGGTTGGAGGAATTTTGACCTTTTTTTTGTTTGCGTTACATGTTTTCTCGTGTCCCACACTTCCTTTTCTTTATCCCCAATTGTGTTCCTGAATGCGAAGCACTTCAACAAAATAAGAATCTGGAAAGAAAAAGATGGTTGAAAAAATGTCTACTTTTTCAAGATGACGAGATATAGTGACTACATAATGTAATATGCAAAAACATTTTTGGTCACACATGTTCCAATTACGAAATTTATTTTAACAGGTACAAAAGCTCATGGAGATGGGCTTCCCTGAAGCTTTAGTTAGGAGTACCCTAGCGAGTGTTGACGGTGATGAAAACATGGCTCTTGAAAAGCTTTGCTCTGGATAGCATGAGATTATTGTGGCTCCGAAGGGTAAATGGTATACAAAAGCAGATTATGAACAATACATTCTTCAATGAATACTCTGGTGTTTATCTCGATATTCTTTTAGTTTTCTTTCACTTGTTGCGTGCTCTTCTCACCCTAGGGAATATCACTTTGTGTCATTCATTTATCACCAGTGCTGCTAACTCTAATGAAAATCGACAAAATTTCTTCTGAGGTGAAATTTGAAATCTCCCAGGCATGCATAAGGTTACTTTGAAAGATCAATGGTATATGTTATGGTTCATTTGGATAATGTTGTTAGGATGCTCTTAAGGTATACCCACTCGTCACCCCTGGCTCCTGGGTTACTTGGGTTGGTGTGAACTATGAGGGGGAAGGGCCATGAAGGTTATCTGATTTTGACTGTTGGACACTGAAATTTGTGTGGTTTTTAGTGGAGAGAGCTTATTTCATTCTTCTTGAAATTGGTTTCTTGAATGGATTTGGGGAGTTGACATCTGTTGTCTTCATTTTGCTGTTCCTTTTGATCTTTCCTCTAAATTTCCGACTTGTCATTTCAAAGGCGATGTTACTAGTAGATTTTGTGTTATCATCTTCTCATTTTCTAATGACAGATGGACCAGAAAGGTGTAAAAAATTTGGTAATGCTATTTATCATCGTGCCGATGGAATATCGGTGATGTGACAATCCATTATCCCTTATATTTTTTTCTCTCCCTCCTCCTCCTCCTCTATTTCTTAGAATAATTGAATTGTCCAATCTCATTATTTCATATAGACTGTTACATCACTGATGTTCCATCATCGTAAAGATAAATAACATTATCTAAGGGAATAGCAAAATGGGGACAACATATCCTATCTCGGATTTTGGTACTTTTATGGTATATTTAGTACGCAATACTCAATGGTACTAGACATTGTTAAAGACGAAAAAAAGTATCACAGTTATGCTCAAGTCTTGTACTGCGGAGAAGATTTGTCCTGTTTTTAGAATGACTTGATGTTTAGCTCTACCATTGCTAGAAAACTGATTGAATATATAATAGATTTAATCAAATGGACCATATTTCCTAGCATCAGGTTGTTACGCACTATTTATCTTGCTAGATAATAGCCTGTCAATGTGTTCGGCTGGACATTTTGTGCTCTTTTGCCCATTATGTGTGTTTAGGTTCCATTGTAACGAGAAGACTAAAATGCAGTGAATAGTGGTTGTGAATGTGTAATTAAAACTAAAGTTTTATTATAAGTAACTTATAATGTTTTACAAACATTAGTTGCTTACAAAATCAATTATTTAACCACAAAAAATAAACATATGAGAGTGCCTTATCACTACAAAAATAACATTTTTATATTATTTTCACTTTGAATTTGCAAGTATGCGAATATCGGAATCTCTCAATTTAATAAATAATCAAAGTACAACGAACTATGAATGTAAAAAGTGTTTAAATGTGGAAAAGGGAAAAATCCGTGCTAGCATGTATGTACAAACACTAATGAAAAGCATGATTTCAATTTAAAGATGCAACTCCAAATCAACCAATTTCTTCAAATTTAAACTCCATATAGATGCAATTGATCGTTAAGTCCATGTTTGGTGCACATTAAAATTTTCATTTTCATTCTTCTACTCATTTCCAACTATACATTATTCAATAAAATAATATTTCACATAACATAAATAAATTTTCCTTCTTTTTCAATCATACATTATCCATCAATCTACTATTTCAAAATATATTTTTCCAAAATAATGTGGCTCAAATACTCCCTAAAATGCGTACTGACGAAAAGGAAAGGGGAAGTATACTTGTTGATCTAAGCAATGGCGTGACCTTCGTCCTGAATTTATTTTGGTGGGTTTATAAGAGAGAAAGGAAGGTAACGCTTCCGCGGGTTGTGGATGAGAGAGAGAGAGAGAGAGAGAGTAGGTGAGGGAAGGATAGGAAGTGAATTCCCTGTAAGATAAAACTTTACTCACATTAAAGAAAATATTTTTTTTAATTTTGAAGAAAATATGGTCATGTGGTCAAAAGAAGAAAAATATTTTTCATAGAAAAAGTCGCAATGAAACGGCACAGAAGTAAAAATTTGATTTGAAATAAAACATTTTTCGTGGAAATATTGACAATCAAACGTACCATAATTTTTATTTTCAACGACCTATAAAAACCCTAGCTTACTCGTATATACAAACACTAATGAAAATCCTAATTTCATTATTAAGTGGCTTTCAAGTCTCGTCGAGTGCTAAAAAAAGCACACCTTAGTATCGTCTATTCACGTTTTACATTTTTTACGGCTAGACGAGCTCGTTTAGACTCATAAAGAGTACTACTGAATATTTTATAGTTATGCATATATTTGGCTTTACTTGAAAATAATTTATGGGAACAATACAAACTACAATTTCAAAATTAAGAAATTTATTTTAAAGTTTCAAAAATCGCGCCATAGTTCAATTTTTATTAATTAAATAAGTAATTAAACATATTTTAGTAATAAAATAGATAATTAAATATATTAAGATTGATTATAAATTATCAAATTAATTAGTCACACATTATTTCTCGATCATAAATCATAATTTTTTTAAAATTAATTTTTTTATCGATTACAAATTATTGAATTAATAGGCCACGCATTATTTTTGGATCACAAATAATAAATTTTATAGGTAACAACTTATTTCAAGATCATAATTTATCAAATTAATTGATCACAAGTTATTTTTCGATCGCGACTAATCAAATTAATTATCACAATTTATTTATTGATCACAAATTCTCAAATTAATTTATCATAATTTAACAAATTGTGTATCACAATTATAAATTTAGTCGCAATCTAACATTTTTTAGACCACTTATTAATTATTAGTCACAAATTATTTGTTTTATCGATCATATATTATTTATTAGTTACAAATTAATTATTTTATTGGTCATAATTACTCAAATAATTGATCACAAAACTCTTCATCCAACCCACCCAGCTCCACTCCACGAACGACACCAACCAAATGCTCTGCCATCTTACCACCACTCCACCTGCTGCACTGACACCACAACCACACCTACACCATCGGCAACACCACCACTCCACCCACAATCACCAACAACAACCTCTATTTGCAAATGATAAAGTATATGGTTAACCATATGATACAGGAGTGAACCACGTGAACCAACCCTGTTGGGTGCTTTCTCACAATAAAGTTACAGCTTCAATTTTTAAAAATACTATGATAATGAAAAGTTTAGAATATTGACCTTTGATGGCTAGTAGTAATAATTAAAGTTTCACTTAGTGGAAGAAAATTGAAAATGGAAGTCCTTTTGAGGACAGAAAAATGACTTTTTGAAAGTTTAAAACGTATAAAAAAATTTCTACAAACATCGTTTGGTATGTTCGGCTAATTTTTTACAAAAGTAAAGTTTAGCCTCTTTTCGGGTCTATTTGATATATCTTTTACTTTTATTTTTACTTCTTTTATAAGAGTTTCTGGTGAAAGTTGTCCTAATTTTTGTTTTAAAAATTAGTTTCTAAACGAACTTTCTATTTTGAAAGTAATTTTAGAGAAAGTCACATTTGATCATTTTTCTCTAAAATTTTGTAATTAGAAGAAGCACTTTAATACAATTAATCAAATGGGTCCAAAAATAGTTTTTGGATCTTAAAATTTCATTTGTGTAACATCCCGAATTTTCTTACTATTTTTATAAGGGCGTTAACTTAATATTGATCGTTTAGCAAATGAAATATTCTATGTCTAGTTTGTCGTCACACTAAAATCTAAAAGTTGAAGTGATAAACTCGACCAACTTATTTGCATAAATAACTTATTTGCTTACG
>CAIGRP010045752.1:0-16195 GCA_903798385.1 Fraxinus cuspidata
TGATTTGTGACCAATTATATGAAATTTGTGATCAAATTATATGGAATTATGATCTTAATATATTTAATTAATGTATAAATAAAATTTAAAAAAATCTGAAATTTTAAATTTTAAACCTTGATCTATTAATTTGAAATTGGGGAAACTTATGAAATCTTCCACCCCTCCCCCTCTTTTTTTTCGAGGCCCTTTAGATCTTGAGGCCCAAGGCAATGGTTAGTTTGCTTTGGGCCATGTTCGGGCCTGTACATGTCCATAATTTTGACTAAATAGAATAATAATTAAGTTAAGATACAAATATTAAGAATAATGATGCATATACGAAGTTGAGATCATCCCCATGTGATGCCGTGAGAAGTGAGATGAAATGATAAGACCAATTAATTGTATTGATATGAGATCCTTTTTGTTGATCTCAACATTACTCAAAAATTGATGACTATCAAGAATACAAGATTATTTTCACATTCGACAATAAATTTATTTGGTGTGTCTATTAAACAACCGAAAAATGACTGAAGGACAAATACATGTGATCATCAGCTACACTAATGTTATTTTACACTTGCAAAAATTTTCAAATCTCACTCGATGGTATATAACAATATTGTTAAAAATGCATCTTCCCAATAAACCTTCGCAAATCAATAATGCCTATTTTTCTATTATTAAATCTAAAGTTTGGTAATTTAGTTTCCTCTTTTCATCAAGACCTTTTTGTAATAATTTACTTTGGAAAAAAAAAAAAACACTCATATCATTATTCATTACATTTTTCTCGTTAAAGGTAAATCGAGTACATAGCCAACTTTAGTTCCATGAATATTTCTCAATGATTTATGTTTCTTACCTCACAGGGGAATGCCTTTTTTTTTTTTTTTACAAACTCGTAATTTATGAAATTTCTTAACAAGTAATTAATAAGAAAAAACCTTTAATGAAAATTAAAATAGTTAAGAGGTATAAAATTTGATTAAATGTCTTGTATCTATCTCTTCCATGCACTAAAATGTAGAGGACATTAGATATGAGTAGCTTGTGAAATAAAAATATGCTTGAAATATTTTAATAACTCACAAATATAAAAAAACACAGTATTTTTTTATTAAGTTCAGTGTGCACCAAAAACGAAAGTATTTTGAGATTGCTCAAGTTAATATTTCAACGTTGAAAGGAAAAAATATAGATGTAGATAAACACTATGTTTTCTCATTTGTCTGGGATGGGCTGAAAGCACGAACCAAGCCATCTTTAAACCCATGATCCAATGATTTAGTATGTCTGCAAATAGGGAAAAAAAGAAATTACGTATAAATAGGTATTTAAGTTTTCCAATTCAAAATTCAGGTAATAATTCAAATTAATAATAATAATATAAAATTAAATTAATTTACCTACCCTACCCCACCCCACCCCATCCCATCCAACCCACACTCCCAAACCCTAACATCATTTCTCTCTCTTCTCGCCCCTCTCTATCCTTTCTATCTCTTTATCCAAGTTCACAGCCCCGGCCACCGCCGCCTAACCACCATCACAGGTGGCCACGGCCACCCCTCACACCGACAATCAACACAAACCATACTGGAATTGCTCAACATCGTCTCTGTGTAGCCCATCCACAAATTAGTCCACTGCTGCTCGTCCACATATCACCTCCATCATCATAACGTTGCTTTTTAAGTATGGCAAGATCTGGTGGTAGGCGACGTTGTACTCAAAGTAATAGCTAGATGCGTTGTAACGATCTAGTGCATGACAACAATTGCGTGCCTATCGCCGTTACTTCTAATCTGACAGTGGTTGATCCATAGCGGCGCATATATGTCATTTTGTTTTGTTTTGTTTCTTTTTTCTGAGTTTGATTTCTTCAATGGTTATGGTCGTTTATGTGGTCAATGGTTGCCGTGGTGGTTTTTTTATAGTTGTTGTGGCGTGTGGTGGTGTTTCGATTTTTGTGGTGATGGTTTTGCGATTGTTGTGGGTGTGGTGGTGGAGTTGCTAGGGGTAATGGTGAGTTTGTGTTTGGTGTTGGTGTGGTGGCAATAGTGGTGGTGGAGTGAGAGGAAGAATGTGACCCATTATTTGGGTGTTATGACCAATAAATTGGTTAATGTGACCAATTAATAATTAGTGACCTAAAAAAATGTATGATTGTGATGAGAATCTAGCAAGTTGTGATCAAATAATTCGATAATTTATAATTGAAAAATAACTTGTAACCTACTAATTCGATAATTTGTGACCAATTAATTCAATAATTTGTGATCGTGAAATAAGTTGTGACCTATAATTTCTTTTTTATTTGTGATCGATCAATAAATTGTGACCTATAAAATTTTTTATTTGTAATTGTAAAATAATTTGTAATGAACTAATTTGATAATTTGTGATCAATAAATTGTGACACACACACACATATAAACCTTATTTTTGAATTTTGAAACTTAATACCTGGGAATTGCTTTGTTGTATACTTAATAGCTGAGATAAGATTATTTTCCCTTTGTTTTTTCTTAGCAGATCCAATATAGCTTATTCAGCATCCGTTTTTTAAATAATTCGATTAAATTTTTTCATATCGCTTTTATTTTTTCTTGGCAGATAATGACTTTTCAAACAGGATTTGGAAAGAAAATTAGAGTTTTTACTGCATCTCAAGAGCTGCCTTCAGAATTCCCCTCATCAAAGGCATGCAAGTGTCCATTATCCTAGACAACTAATCAATGTAATATAACGACCTCATTGTCGCAAACTACAAATCTTCAAGTTCATACTCCTACAAGAGGCAAGGGTATGATATTGTCAATGTAGCTAGAAAAATATTATTGGAGATTTCTAAAAAATTGGGAAGAGCTATTGAAAATCAGCAAGCACGTTTGTCTAGTGAATGTGGCTACGTCGTTCGATCATTTGCTCCACTCCGTTATAAAAGGTGGATTGACATACTCAATGAAGAAAAAATAAAATATATAATTGAGTTTTGGTATGACAAACAAATTCACTTTTTACAAAGCTTTGTTGAATAGTTATTATTAGTTTCCCATGTTTTTATAAATAATTTATTTATATATGTATATTTTTCTTTTCTCGTAGGCAAAATTCAAGCTTCATTTGACACTTGAGCATGTCCATAAATGTGTGAATGATACTTTATCAAGACGATATCGTGATTATAGATGTAGACTCAATGAAAAAATATTGGATGATGTAATAAAAAATTGTCCAATTGATATAAAGAAAGTAGATTGGGATTGGCTATGTCAATATTGGTCTACCTCTGAATTTTAGGTAGTTTTTACTGAAGATATTATTATTTATAAACATTAAGAATAATATAATTTATATGTTATGTTAGATACATTAATATAACTAAAATATAAATAATAATGAAATTATGATAAGAGAGTTAATTGTATTGATACATGAATTAATTACAGGCAATACCTACACGTAATTTGGCAAGCTACAATTGCATTAATTATAATCATTGTGGCGGATTAAAATCATTTGTTGCACTTCTTGAAGAAAATGTATTTTTTTCTTTTTGAGTTTATAAAGAAAAAGTTATTTATATGACATGATATATATTATTTCAAGCAGAAAGCAATTACTACAAAGACAATGCACAGAGAAATAGACATTTATTACGAGATTCATTACAGTGAAAACAATTGGTGAGTAAATGATGAGGCACGAACAAGTTATGTAAGCGTATCAACAATTTATTCTTTGCCATTGATATTTTTTCATATTTTTGTTATTAGTATAATTTTCCATTTTCTCTTTATTGTATAGGAAATGATGCTTGAGATTAAAGAACAACATGTTCTAGAGGGATCTCAGGTCTGCACTGAACTTGAGATTATGCAAGAGGTTTTAGGAAAATCTATAGGTTATATTAGAGGATTGGACATGGTTCAAAACCTGCCTCAAGCCACTCTATTCATTTGACATCTACTGATACTGAGTTAATAGTCCTTCGGGAGAAAATGCATAAGCACGAGAAAGAATTAATGGGTATGCGTGCTATGTCTCAATTTGAGACACTAGTGCATAAATTCGTCCCGGTCAATTCGGCATATCTTCACAACAATCTGAACTAACTACAATGTTCAACATGTCACCGCCTTTTGACTAGGGGTGGGCAAGGGTTGGATTGGGTCGGTTTTTGTCTCAACTCAAACCCAACCCAAACCCAATATGATCGGTTTGATCATAATTTAACTCAACACAACCCGTGTAAAGGTTGAAACCCAACCCAATCAAGTATCGTTGAGTTAGGTTGGGTTGGTCGGGTTGGGACAATTTGTCAACAAAGACTAAAGTAAATGTGTCGGGTTAGACGGATTTATAATTGACTTATGACTTATATTATATTTGGTCTCCATAATTACAATGAACAAAAGAATATGAATTATTTTGGCACTTCATGCCCGAAAATGTTATTTGGATAGATTGATATTAAATTATATGAAGTCAAGATTTTTTTTTTAATGTGCATTTGCTTATACTATTTTTTTCGTAAAATGCATTCTATCCAAGTCTTATAATATTATTCTAAGAGTTTCTAAACAATATCATAACGCTTGTAAAGTTCATAAATATAGTCGGGTTGGGTTGGACGGGTTTATTCGGTTTTTAAGAGTTAACCCATAACCCGACCCGACCCGCCTACACAACCAACCCACCAAACCCGTGTAAAAACAATAAAAAAAAATTAAATCGATCGGGTTGGTTCTGTTTGGACGGGTTCGGTCGGGTTTTGCCCACCTCTACTTCTGATAATATATGTATTATGATTTGGTTATTTGTTTGCTTTAAGTGTTTAGACATTTATTTTACTTCATGGTTGATTGAGTCTAGTTGTTCAATTTTAAAAGTTATTATGTGATTTGAATTTTAATCATCTAATAATTTTTTTTTTAATCTTTATTGGATATAAATTTTTTTATGGGGACAATCTTTATTGTTTGTCACACATTTTGAAACATTATGACAACTTTTATGCCTCCTTATTTTTTTTAGGTACTTACTTTTTTCACCACAATATTTGCAAAAAAACAAAACACAACAGACACTGACAATTGCATAAAGAAGTTGAGACAACAATAAAAAAACGTTGCAAAATATAATAAAAGTAATGGATGAATAACGTTTCAAAAACTTAACAATTTGCATTTGAGGCGATTGCCTATACTTCTACTATACGACAATATTGGAGCTCATACCATACGGGTGAACGTTGTTAAAGACCTATGGCAATGTTTTTTGTTCGTTGCAAAAATATTTTTTCTTGTAACGATTGTTTCTTACATATATAGAATTTTTAGAAATAAATATTTCTTGTCACAAAAAGTAGACATATTGCATCACAAACACTTTGCTGCATGATATAAAAGTTTTTTGTCATAAATTTCTCGCCAGAAAATATTTTGGTTCATTACTTCCCTCATATTTTTGGATAAAGTTTTTATTATTTGTTGTCCCTTCTCACATTTCACGACAACTTTTTAAGTCATTTTCTCTTTTTTATACTCATTTTTTTCAAAACAATATTTGCGACAAACTTAAAAAGTGTGTTGCACTAAATCACTTATTGCTACAACTTTTTGTAAATCGCAAAATTTCTTATTGCAAAATCATAATTTTGTTGTAGCGCATATCAGGAAAGGAATGTTGACCTATGGTCATCCTTAATGTGTTGATAATAACAAATAAGATTAATATTCTTTCTAACTATTAATTTTGAGTGATGATAATTCAATGTTAAAATCAATCAAGTATTGCCAAAATCAACACATTATAAATCAAACTCGAAATGAAGATCAAAGTGGAAGTTAAGCATTCAAGTTAAGTCATTCGAGACGAGAGTTTAAAAGACAAATATCAAGAAAAAGCAAGATCAAGACGAGAAATCTAAGAGGCAAACTTCAAAACAAGATCAAAGACTAGATTTCTTAGTTTAAATATAAATATACTAATACTTTGATATTTAATAATGAATAATCAAAAATCAAAAATCGTTTTATGCATGAAAAGATTATTTCATAAAAACACTTGCATAAAAAAAATTATTTTTCAAATGGTAAGAATTTCAATTTGATATTTAAACTTTTTACAATGTTACTTACTCCTTCAAAACCTACATTTTAAAAAAAAAAAAAAAGTCAAAGTCTACACGGACGTTAGGTTTGCCAAACGGTCATTTTTTTAACCGTTCTAATTTTTTACGCAAAATGGCAAGTTGGGTCATCCGGTTCAGGATGTAGATGTCCGGATGGGTTGTCCAGTTTGCCATAACTTTGGGCATTTTGACTGTTATAAATACCACTTTACTTTGCATTCATAAAACAATTAGAATAGAGCTTTCTTGTGAATTATATTTATGAAAATCTTCTTTGAGCTTACTTTTTCACAATCATTTCTTATATTTCTTTCTAACAAAAACTTTGATTGTTAAGTCAAACTTCTTAAATCATTTATATCATCGAAGTTTTTATTTATCTTTGTGCTTAACTTATTTATACCAATTTTAAAATAAAGATATATTTTTGAAGCAGATCTTTACACTTACATTGCATAAACTTTTCCACTTCTTCAAATTGAAAACTTTGATTGATTGAATCGAACTTGTAAAATTATCATATTCATCAAAGTTTCTCATTTCTCTCTTAGTATTTAATTTATTACAATTATTCATTAAAATATATATATATCTTAAGAAGATTTTTGAACCTACATTGCATTTATTTCTTCTTCATCTTCTCATTGAAACACTTTGATTGATTGAATATTATTTTTTATTATTATATTTATCAACGTTTTTCCATCTAACAGTTGAGCTATCATTTATTACAATTTATTGAATTGTTAACATCTCGTAGTACTTAACTTGTTTGTATTATTTATCAAGAGAGACATTCCATTGTAAAATCACTTTGACAAAGTTGGGTCGTGTTGAAGTCACTTACAGATCATCATTGTATAAGGATCGGTGCTCCTTGTTTGTAAGTCATCGGAAGTATGGTAAAGGGTTTGATTGCACCATAAGTCAATCAACACAGTGAAAATGCCTTGCTCGTGCCAGAGAGCTTGGTAACAGAGGATGTTGATTATTGCTTTGGATCGAACATCCACAATTATATCGTTTGCATCATCTATTCCTTTTGCATATCGCATTTATATTTATGCTTATATTTCAATTAATCTATTTAGTTTTTACTTGATTGAATTTAGATTAATTCTTTGAAAAAAATTTAAAAACATATTCATCCCCCTTTTGGTTAGTTATTCTTGGGCTATCAATTGGTATTAGAGCAAGGTGCTTGTTTTGAAATTAAGATTCTATAATTTTGAGCAATGGCTAACCACATTTTTTCCAAATCTTGAGGGGCATTCTACAAATCGTCCTCATTTCTTTGACGGTACTCATTATAACTATTGAAAAGCTAGAATGTCGATATTTATTTAATCAATAGATTATAATATTTGGGAAGTTATTGAATTTGGTCCCTATGTACGTAAAAAGGTTATTAAAGATGATTGTAAATAGGATCAAATTATTTCTAAACTTAGATAGGAATATAATGAAGTAGATAAATAAAAATTATCTTTAAATGCGAGAGCAAAAAATATAATTTATTGTCCTTTAGATACAAATGAATTTAATTGTATTAGTATACGTGATTCCGCTTATGATATTTGGCATGCATTAGAAATTACTCATGCTGGAACTAAAAAGTGAAAGAAGCTAAGATAAATCTCTTAGTTAAAGATTTTTGAAAATTTCTTTATGAAAGGGAATGAACCGATTGTTGACATGATCACTCGTTTTACCAATATTTTTAATGGCCCTAAAGGCTTTGATAAAAAAATCACTAACGTTGAACTTGTGAGTAAAGTGCTAAGGTATCTCTCGGCGAATTGGAGCTCGTTGAAAATGTTGATAGAAAATACCAAAGATATCAACACATATCAATTAGAAGAGCTTTATGGAACATTGATGATATATGAGCTAAATTGCACTGAGACAAAAGAGAAGACAATGAAAATCAAAGAAGAGGAAAAATGCCAAATTGCTTTAAAATCCATAATTGATGAAAGCACTTCAAGGGAAAATTTGAATGATGACGAACTTGATGATCTAGTTCTTATTGTTAAGAAATTAAAAGATTTTCGCAACAATCGTCGATTCCAAAAGAATGATGAAAAGACAATGAAAAAAATAGATTCGTAAAAAAGAAAGCACTCCGAGTATCATGAGATGAAAATAGTGATGATAATCTTGAAAAAGATAAAAGTGAAGAGGAAATTGTTAACATGTGTTTCATGGCTATTAAAAACGAAGTAAATTCAAATGAAATTTGTTCATATGATAAATTATCTACCTGTGATGAAATTCTTGAAAATTTTGAAAAATTTGCTTTAAATCATTTGATTCTTAAAAAGAAGAATTTTTTTATTGAAAAATGAGGTAAAGACACTAGGGAAAATTCAAAATGGTTTTGAAAAGGGAAAATCAGATTATTATTCTTTAATTATTGAGAATTTCTCTTTACGAGAAAAGATTTTTGATTTGGCACAAATTTTTCACAAATTTATTCAGGCAATAAATTTTTTTATTTAATACTTGATGAACAAAAATGTGTTTTCGATAACGAAAGAATTGGATACAAACCATTTTTAAAACAAAATTTTCTTGAAAATTTCTTTATTAAAACCTCCACTTCCCTAATTTCAAATGTCACGTGTAATTTTTTCAAAAAAAAAAAATGGACATTTGAATTTTAATTGTTCAATCAAAAAGATGTTTCTGTTTGAAAGCAAATACAAGTGGATTCCAAAGTCCACAAACACTAACAATCAAGAACCCAAAGTTGTATGGGTTCCAAAGAACAAAAGTTGAATTATTTTTTTAGGAACCAAAGAAGATGAAGAACACACGTTTCTTGGATAGTGGATACTCAAGACACATTACTGAGGATAGAACGTTACTATCAAATTTCAAAGAGAAAGATGGGGTCTTGTCACATTCGAAGATAATGCAAAATGAATTATTATTGGAACGGAGATAATGTAAAATGAAATATTATTGGAATAGGAAAAATTGCATTGGAAACTCCTTTCGAACATATGTATATTCAAGACCAAAGCAAGAATGATCTAAAAGAGGAACACAAGAAAGAAGCAACCATTCAACAAAGTAAAGTAGAACCTATAGAAGTATCTAATGATCTTTCTCTACCAAAAGTATGGAGGTTTGTTCACTTTCACTCAAAAGAAGTTATTATAGATTCATCCAAAGGTATTACTACTAAAATATCTACTAGAAATCATCTAAATAGTTGTATTTTCATTTTGCAAATTGAACCAATTTTTTTTAAGGAAGTAGAGTTTGATGAGTTTTGGATTCTAACTATGCAAGAGGAACTAAATCAATTTGAAAGAAATCATGTTTGAGATTTAGTCGCTAACCAATCGATCAAATTGCCATCGGTACAAAATGGGTTTTTAGAAATAAACTAGATAAAGATGGAATAATTGTGCGTAACAAGACTAGATTAGTGGTCCAATGTTATAATCAAGAAAAATGTATCGATTTTGAGAAAACATTTGCACCGATTGCTAAATTAGAATCCATTTGCATGTTTCCTGCATTTGCTCATCGTAAAGGATATTCTCTTTATCAAATTAATGTCAAAAGTGCATTTCTATATGGCTTTATTCAAGAAGAAGTTTTGTTAAGCAACCACCCAAATTTAAAGATTATAAGTATCCATACTATGTTTTCAAATTTAGAAAGGTTCTTTATGATTTAAAACAAGCTCCTATGGTTTGGCATGAAAGATTGAGCAAATTTCTACTTTCAAATGTCTTTTTCTTAGGGAAAGCAAATACTATTATTTTTGTCAAAATTCAAAAGAATGATATGATTTTTACTCAAATTTATGTTAATGATATTATATTTGGTGCAACTAATATCTATTTTTGTGAAAAAATTTCAAAATGTATGAGCATGGAATTTGAAATTAGTATGATAAAAAAACTCAAATTCTTTCTTGGTTTCCAAATTAAGCAAACTAGTAAACGATTTGTCAGCCAAAATAAGTATATATTGGACATGCTCAAGAGGTTTAAATGGATGACTTGAAGCCAATAAACACTCTTATGAGTACATCAATAAAATTGGATAAAGATGATCAATGTACTTCTGTTGATGTCACTAAATATCGAGGTATGATCGAATCTTTTTTTTTACTTAACCACTAGTTGACTGGATATTATGTTTAACATGTATTTATGTGCTATATTTTAATCTAATCGTAAAGAATAGCACTTTAGTACGCAAAAAACAAATTTCTTAGAAATCTTATTGACACTAAGACAGTAGGTCTCTGGCATCAAAATGCATCCACCTTGATTTATTAGCTATACGGAAAATCAATTGACTAAGAGTCTTACTAAACCTCTAGCTCTTGATAGATTTTCACATATTCGAAAAGGTTTGAAAATTCTTGATGAATTTGAAATATATGGCTTGATATGTTTATGTGTTTATAAAATTGTTTTTAAGTCTTCATGATAAAAAAAATTCAGAATTTTTTTAAAAATGGATATCATCTGTCCAGATGGCAAATATGACGTTCGAATGTGAAATCGGATCACACGGCAAATATCCGGATTCCAACGTACAGATTGACAGAAAGTTGGGTCTTTCGCACGCACACGTCCGATTGAGCGTAAATCCAATTTTATGTATTTTGGAACTATTTGAAATATGCTATAAAATTAAATATGGCATATTATGCTTTGATATCAATAACTTGCACATATTTGGTATTTTGTGCTTAATTGAGGGAGAATATTGTTTTTCCTATGATTAATTTTAATGTTTTAATTTTATATGCCATACTCTTGCTCGCT
This sequence comes from Fraxinus cuspidata, assembly GCA_903798385.1. Taxonomy (NCBI): domain Eukaryota; kingdom Viridiplantae; phylum Streptophyta; class Magnoliopsida; order Lamiales; family Oleaceae; genus Fraxinus; species Fraxinus cuspidata. The sequence goes on from CAIGRP010045752.1 coordinate 10,927, forward strand.
TGTGTGCTATCTTTTTGCTTATGCCAAAAGGGAAAAATAGAGTAAGATGATGCATGCTTTGATTTAAAAATATAATATGCTTGGAGTATATGAAAAATGGGAAAGAATGAAAATTATTTATATGCGAATGTATGGTTATTGATTTGTAAAAGATAAGGGGAATATGAATTATATGATAAACTTATAATGTATATTCATTTGTCAATATGATATTAATTGTTCAATATTGCCCTACAAATTATCTTGTTCGTCATAATCAAAAAGGGAGAAATTGTTAACCTATGGTTGATTTCATCCATAATATTTTGATCATAACAAATAAGATTAATATTTTTTCTAACAATTGATTTCGAGTGATGATAATTCAATCTTAAAATCAATCAAGCATTTTCAAAATCAACACAATATAAATCGAACTCGAAATAAAGATCAAAGTGAAAGTTAAACATTCAAGTCAAATCATTCGAGAAGAAAGCTTAAAGGACAAACGTCAAGAAAAAGCAAGATCACGACGAGAAGTCTAAGAGGTAAATTTTGAAACAAGATCAAAGACTAGACTTCTAAATTCAAATATAAATGTACCAATACTTTGATATTTAGTAATGAAATAAAAGCTCAAAAATCGTTTTATGCACGAAGATATTATTTCATAAAAATACTTGGATAAAAAAAAATTGCTTTTCAAAGGGTAAGAATTTCAACTTGACATTTAAACTTTTTACAATGTTACTTACTCCTTCAAAAGCTTACATTTTACAAAAGAAAAAAAGTCAAAGTCAACGCGGATGTTCGGTTTGCCCAACGGTCATTTTTAGAACTGTTCTGATTTTTTACGCACAATGGCTAGTTGGGTCATCCAGTTCAGGATGCAGACGTTCGATTGGGCAGAATTTTGGGCGTTTTGACTGCTATAAATACTAGTTCTCGTTGTATTAATAAAATAACTAGAAAATAACTTTCTTGTGAAATATATTTCTGATAAATCTTCTTTGAACTTACTTTTTTTTTTTTTTACATTTATTTCATATATTTCTTCATAACAAAAACTTTGATAGTTGAAATCAAACTTTTTTAATCATTTCTCTCATAAAAATATTTTATTTATCTTTATGCTTAAACTATTTATACATATCTTAAAAGAGATATATTTTTTAACAAGATCTTTACACTTATATTGCATAAACTTTTATACTTCTTCCTATTGAAAACTTTGATTGATTGAATCAAACTTGTAAAATCATCATATTCATCAAAGTTTTTCATTTCTCTTTTATTACTTATTACAATTATTCATTAAAAAAGAGATATATCTTGAGAAGATTTTTGAACCTACATTGCATTTATTTCTTCTTTAACTTTACATTGAAACACTTTGATTGATTGAATCTAATTTTTTATTATCATATTCATCAAAGTTTTTCATCTAACACTTGAACTATCATTTATTAGTATTCATTGAAGTGTTATTCTCTCTTTGTATTTAACTTGTTTTTATTATTTATCAAGATAGTTATTTCATTGTAAAATTATTTTGATAAATTGTGAGTCGTGTTGATATTCCTTAAAGATCAATATTTTATAAAGATCAATGCTCTTTGTTCTAAGTCACCGTGTGAATCATATTGAAGTCACTTGAAAGCTCAATAGTGGGTCGTGTTGAGGTCCCTTGAAATTAGTCTAATTCTTCAATTCAATCAACTACGTTGACATTTTCTGATGTACTCAATTTTGAGAGTTGTTTTGACAATTCTTCGATGACACTTGATTTTGTAGATAGTTTTCCTAAACGTGGTTTTAAGGTTTCTTCTATTGTTTTAAAACCGAATTTATTGGTTTTTTATCTTCTCTTTTTAATTCTGTTGGTTTTGAGTTTGATTCAATCTTAGCTAATTGACTAGTCATTGAGTGTAATAAGTATTTTTATAATTATTTTGAACACTAACATTTTTAATTTCTTTAACTGTAGAACCAAAATTTGCTGGTCTATCCATAACTTGCCTGAGGAGAAAAGCAATAACCTTGCTATTTTTCATGAGAAATAGCTATTTCTTCTATTGGAGGATGCTCCAATTGAACAGTTTCTCAACTCGCAGTTTTTCATTATTTCTTGTTAGTATGAGTCATATTAAAATATTCAAGTTTTTGTGCCCCAAAATCTCTTATTTCAGCCCATTGAAAGAAACTTAAATCTTCCGAGTAAGAATGAATTTTTTCTCAAAACAATACTAATTCTTCTTTAGAAAACATCTTTCTTAGATTTTTCCTAAATGCTTTAACTCGTGGCAATTTATCTATCTTTAAATCTTTCATTCTATCTATAGAAGTAGAAATAACATTTAATTGTTCTCCTAACTTCTCAAATGGAGGAAGAGGTTGCATATCCAAAGGAGTAGGAGACTATGCTATTTTTGATTCAGACTCATCTTCATATTGAGGTTTTAGAATACTTGGGTTAAAATCAAATGCTTTAATTTTTTGGAAGGGGTTGAATATCTTGAGGGTCGATGATCAAACCTTTTAGAAATATGATTAGTTCTAAAAGAAGTAGAATGTCTTGAACTAGAAGTAATTTCATCAAATATCATTTTAACCTTTCCATCAGGATAATTCATTTTTTGATGAGGACCATCCCTCTGACTTTCCCTTTTCGGAACATTGACCTTTTCAAGATTCCTTTCTAAAGATCTAGAGACTATTCCAAGTAATTCTCTTTGGAATAATCGTATTTGAATGTAGTGTATTGACTTCCATAAGAAGAGTTTCTTCTTACAAAGAAGATTTGAATGCTCTAATGTTGATATTTGTACTCATTACCTTGTAATATATACGATATAACAACGAATGATTGGAGTGTTCGTCAAAATTGAGGCTTTTGGTTTCTAACTGAAGTGTAAGAGAACTTAATATAGCTCCATCATTCAGATCAGTTGTATAATTTGAGTAATAATTTTATATTACCGAACCACTTTCTAGACTTGACTATAAAACAACAAGTAAATAATTCTCAAATTTGAGGTGCCTCTTATCTCTTAAGATTTAGAGAACATGAATGTTTAGACCAACTCTAAACAAAGGCTTGACAACAAATTCAACGAGACCAATATGAAGAAATTTGCTTCACTTGAAAATAATTTTATTTCAGCGGTTTGGTTTTTGATGGGTAAGGTTCGTTCACAATTCTTGATCATATATTCTTGATGAAAATTAAATCTTCCTATTTCATCGATAATTTTCTTATCTACCTTAGGAATAGTCTAATTATGAAATCTTTGTTCTATTTGAGCTATGTCAAGTTTTTTTATCATTTAAAGTATCTAATACCTCACATGGGCGGATTTGGCAGTGGGCTACACTAGGCTGTAGTCCAATGTTGTCCAAGCCTAGATGCATTGAAAATGATACAAATTGGTTGTGGCTTCACTGTTGTTCAAGCCCACTGTTGTTCTAGCCCGGTTTGGCAGTGGGCTACACTATTTTTAAATCATTGGTTCACTTATTTATTTAATTTTAGGCTCAATTCTTTAAACAAACCTATTTAATTTTAATCTATACCATTTGTCTTCTATCTTCGTCTCATTTGAAAACCCAATTGAAATAATTAATTCCCAAACCCTTTAAACCCATATCTTTTCACGGTTTCACCTTCAACATTTCATCCGCCCCTGGAGACGACTGCCGTCCACCGAACCTTCAGCACGGTGTCAGTATTTCACCCATCCCTTGAGACGACCGCCGTCCACTGACCCTTCAGGTGCTTCAGCCGGCCCATCACTACGGTTTCAGATTTTCAGATTTTTGAAAAATTATCTGTCTCTGTGCTTTATCCGGCCCTTCAGGTAAAAAAATCGGTAAATCCATGGGTGTGAATGAAATTTCAAATGTATTATGGATTACTTAGATTAGACTTGCTAGGTAATTTGGTAAATCCATTTGATTAAGGCTAAATAAGGCAGAGACATATTAAGGAATAAGGACAAAAATGTTAAGGCATAGACATATTAAGGACACATTAACATATATTTTTTATTTTATCTTGCTTCTTTAATCCAGTTTGCTAAAATGTCTATTGGAGTTTTTTGGCACACTGTAATGTATAATGGGATTGGGAATTGTAGAATTATATTGAGGACATAAATTTGGGAAATGTTAGCTTTAGAAATTTATTTAGGAAATGTTAGCTTTGGGAATTTAGCCATTCTAAATTTTGAAAATGAGAGCTCTGTTCTCAATACATGTGATATAATGATAGGAATTTATAGGATATTGAAGTATTTTGATATTTATGCTTTTATGTATAATATGGAAGAAGATCGACCTTCTTCCAGGAAAGAAAGAACCTTGTTATATTTTTCAAAGAGCAACAAATCTTAGGGTACTTCAATTCCTATGGCGTCCACTCCAAATCCAATTTTATCTCATGAAGTTGCACGACCTTTATTTTCTAATCTTAATTTGGAACCATTTGATTCTATTGACCGGGACCAAGGAAAAAGAAAGCAAATATGTGAACATCCATTTAAAGAACGCGATCATATTAGGTGAATCTATCTAAATGTTGTACCTGATCAAAAAATACTTTTGGAGTATCATAGTAAAAAATGTGGAAAGCAGAAACGTTGATTTCGGGAGTGTTGGTACAATCATTTCCTTGGTTTGAATATTCACCTTCAACACATAATGTGTATTGTTTTTATTGCTTCCTTTTTCTCACTGATAATGCTCCATCTAATATTTCATCGTTGGTTACCGTTGGATTTGATAGTTGGAAGAGGGTTAACCAAGGAAGTAAATGTGCATTTCTTATTCAGTTGGTACAACATCTTCATCGTATCATAATGGTTGTAAGAGAAGAGCTGAAGATCGAATGAAACCAACTCAACATATTGACTAGGTAATGCANTGCATTTCTTATTCATATTAGTACAACATCTTCATCGTATCATCATGGTTGTAAGAGAAGAGCTGAAGATCGAATGAAACCAACTCAACATATTGACTAGGTAATGCATTCTTATCAAGTGAGGAAAAACAGAAAAATCGTTTGCGTCTAAAGAACACTATTATGAGTGTTCAATGGTTAGCATTTCAATGTTGTTCTTTTATAGGCCATGACGAATCTCCATTTTCACTGAATCGTGGAAATTTCATTAAAATGGTGGATGCATTAGGAAATATGAATGCGGAAGTAGGAAAAGTTGTGTTGAGTAATGCTCCAAAAAATGCTACATACACGTCTCTAGACATTCAAAAAGAGGTTTTAAACATTATG